>CAUYPO010083012.1:0-15233 GCA_963574435.1 Cheirogaleus major | reverse complement strand
CTGACGGGGGAGCCAACCTTGTTGGTGGGGCTGCCCGCACCTTTCCGGTCACCTCTGGGATAGTAGCTGTCAGGATGGGGCAGATGAGAAGGGCTGCTCATCTCCTTTACCGCTCCACGACAAAATGCATGGGTTGTGCAGATACGCTGCATAGCCACGTCCATCACTAGGTCTTATTTTCCGGGTAGGGGTTATATTGCACAAATGCTTAGAAATCCTGCTAGGGCTTATTTTATGAGTAGGTCTTATTTTCGGGGAAACACGGTAACATGTTAAGCTCCAGGAAGCTTTTGCTCAGAAGCTAACTCAAGGAAAAACCTGCTATGAGGCAAAGGAGACTCACTGGCCTCTTAAGGCAGAGGCCAGAGCAGAATTCTCCCTGCACAAGCCAGAAGCCCTTCTTTCCATGAGCCCTCAAGCAGGTATACCTTTAGTGGCTCTGGAGGCAATTGGAAGGACTCAGGCCAGACTTTGGTGAGAAGATGAAGAACTACATCTCCTCCTCATTGTCCCTCCCTCCAGCACACAGAGGAAACCAAGGCAGCTGCTGACAACACTGAGTCACCAGGGAGAACTAGGGACTGCCATGTTCCAAAAGAGAATTTGTATACTTGAAAAAAAGCTTGCAAAAGCCTCCATTTGGAGGCGAACCAAAATTTTGAAGATAGCTGTGTTTGGGATACTTGAAGAATTTTCAAACATCTATTTCAACTTTTAAAACTGTTCACAAGCCAATGAATGTGGGTAGATGACCGTCCTCTTCTCAGCTAGAGTCTTTCCAATTTAAAACTCTGGAGGCAAGCTCTACTTCCCGAGCCTCTCACATGCCCTTGCTGGGAGCATGGCACCCACAACACCCCCTCAGATCCCAAGTTCCTTCATTGAGCTGCAGCAGTTCTACAAGCCCAAAACTCCCTTGGCCACAGGGGCCTGGGGGTGGGTGGGTAGAGTGGCTTCTCAGCTTCCCCACCTGCCCCTGGACCACTAACTTTTCTCTCATGGCTGCCTATCAGCTCCCTTCTCAATGATTAGCTGTACAGACACATACTTAACTGTCAGAAAGAACACAGAGGGTGCTGTGGGGCACACTGAGGGTCCCAGTTACTTGGGAGGCTGAGGAGGGCAGGAAAAAAAAGTCGAATTGCTTTAGCCCAGGAGTTAGAGTCCAGCCTAAGCAACACAGCAAGACCCCATATATAAAAAAGATGTGTGGTTCATACTGGCTTGTAAAAAAGTAGAAAAATTAAATTTAATCTTTAAAAAAGAAAAAAGAAAAGAACCACCACAGGCCTGGGACTCCTCAAATGACCAGGCTGGCCCAACTGCAGGCAAGAAGTGGAAGCAAGAGCCAATAAAGTATACAAAGCCAGGATGCTACAGGCTCAGCCCCAAGAGGGAAGCAGCTCTGATTTGAGGCCATGCTGGTGGTAGAAGAATCTTTTATAGACTCCCCATCCAAGCTGCTCCTACACCAGAGTTTTTCAAAATTTTCTGTGAACACTAGTCTCACAAGAGACTGTGGATGAATGTCTATAGTCAAAACAATTTGGAAAATATTGATTATAGTTTCAAAAAGCATTCGTGTATTAAAGGATCTGAGAATTACTATAGCAAAAGAACCTGCTTCCTTTGCTTACCTGAGCACTGATCAAAAAATCTTCTGTCAAATAACACCTATTAATATCTATCAGCCCACAGTGAGAAGTGCCATATAGGAGTTGGGGAGCTGAAGAGACCTGAGTCCAAACCTGAGCTTTGTTGCCTACTGGCTTTGTGACCTTGGTTAAATCACATGCTGAGCCTAAACCTCAGTTTCTTCATCTGTAATAAGGTTAGCAATAGGTTTCTGCGTGTTCATTTTGTTATGCTTTGTAACTTTTTCTTTTATCATTACTAAAGATTATGACATTTTAAAAGGGAGACAGCATCTCCTCCTTTCCAAGCAGAATCACAGTGTTGTATGTCTACATGGCTGAAACCTCTGGAAAGGGGTGGTGAGAGGCCTACCTGCAGGGCTGTTGACAGAATTAAGTTAAATAATGCAGGATACCTGGCACCCAACAACCTTTAATAAGCATGTGACACAAGCCAGAGGCCCCTAGACCACTCTGGGGTAAGCCAGAGCCTTGGGTTTAGTACCTCCCAAGGAGACATGATCCAGGTTCCCCGTGAAGGGATCTGCCAACAGCAGAGGCCTCATGGACCCCCATTTCCAAGGCTAGGAACTCTAGGTCTCATCCCATGTCCCCCAGTGTGTTACTCTACACTGGGGGTAGGGGGGACTTGGGCTGCAAGATAGTCACACATATACATATATGTACATATACATACACACACAGAATTTCCCCAAAGAGCTAAGTCCAAGCTCCCAAAGGCACATTTCTGAGACATGAGTGTGCAGTGTTGGCTACAGGCAACCTTCCCTGCTGTTGACGACAAGTGTTATTAATCTGTTTGACTTGTCTATACGCATGACCAAGGGCCTTTACTTCCCATCTCCAACAAGGAACCACTTCTTTTAATGCAGTTCTGGAGCAAATCCAGATGTTTGTCAAAGCTTGCTTGCCCCCATGCTCCCTGCCCCCATCCCCCAAAAGGGCTCTAGAACAAACAATAAGCCATGCCAGTTTCCTGCCACCAAGCCCAGGCCTCAGAAGAACAAGTGTGGAGGTAGGGATGCACAGGTCCATAGAAATGACCTTGGCACTGAACCTACCTGAAGGGCTCATTAGCTCTGGTCTTCCTGGCAGCTGTTGACACAGCCCACTGACCCTTCCTCAGAGTATCGGCCTCCGGCAACAGGAGCTCAAAGTCCTGTTCAAGGGAAGCTCTCCTGGCCAAACTTCAGATAGTGTCAAATAGAGACCACAGGGCATTACTTACTGCTAAGGAACCTACTTGCTATAAGAGAAACTGTCTGAAAGTCCCAGTCTGCCAACTTGAAACTTAATATGCCCTGGGCCCAGCCCTATCCTTGGCATGAAGAAAAGTTCCAGCGCCTCCTGCTCTTTTGTTTCCACAGGGAGAAGAGGAAATACCTCATGTTGTCCAGCCTGCCTGCTCCCTGCCTGGGCTGAGCCCCCAGCCCAGCAGCAGTGATGAATATGCCAAAAGCATCAAGAGTAACAGACCCCAGCTCTGTCACCCACTAGTTCTATATCTCAGAGTGACTTTTTAGGGCGTCAGCACATTAATCTCCTCCTCTGGAAAGCTTTCCCTGACTCCCATAAGCTGGGTTTCCCCCACATTGCTCAACCCTATCCCTCCCATGTCTCTCTACTACTCCATTTGGCCTTGTGGAAATTGTGCCTTCCCTGTAAGACAAAGTTCTTTAAAGCCCTTACTCATCTCTGCATACGGTGGACACTCATATGTGTGTTGAGCTGAACTATTCTACTACTTAGACCCTCAGTCTCCACATCTACAAAACAAGGATCACAGCAAGCCCTTTCTTAGAGAATTAGGTGCAGGTTAAATGAGGAGTCTGAAAAACTTTGTAAGGGACTGCATAGGACTGTACATTTCTCTTCTAGAGGACAGTCTTGGAGACTGAGTTAAGGCACATTTCCAACATGGTCACCATTCCCCCATCTACTCTGTGCCCTGCCTAGGCTAGGATGGACCAGAAATGGAGGGACTGGCCGAGATTCTGGCCTGGTGACAGCCTCCCTCAACAGTGATAGGCCCACAGGACTTAACAGCTCATGCTTTTAGGGCCAGGATTGTGAGCTCAGGCTCAAATTATTTATCACAGTGGTCCCCAACCTTTTTGGCACCAAGGACCGATTTCATGGAAGACAATTTTTCCATGGATTCGGGATGGGAAGTTCAGGATGATTCAAGCACATTACATTTATTGTGCACTTTTTTTCTATTATTATTACATTGTAATATATAATGACATAATTACACAAACCTCTCTGCCAATGATCACCAGCACTAGCATCACTGCCTCAGCTCCACCTTAGATCAGGCATTGGATTCTCATAAGGGATGCATAACCTAGATCCCTCAAACATGCAGTTTACAGTAGGGTTCGCGCTCCTATGAGAATCTAACACCACTGCTGTTCTGACAAGAGGCAGAGCTCAGGTGGTGATGTGAGCGGCTGTAAATGCAAATAAAACTTCACTTGCTTGCCTCCCACTCACCTCCTGCTGTGCAGCCTGGTTCCTAATAGGCCACAGACTTGGTACTGGTCCACCACCTGGGGGTTAGGGACCACAGATTTACCAGACCCAAGCTTCCAAGAAGACACTTGGACTAACTTTATGAGAAGTCCTAGGGCTTTTTGAATCAAGGGAAAAAGGTCAACCTGCTGAGTCCTAATTCTATGCACATAAAGGTATAGAGAGTAGCTGAATACAATGGGCAGCTCATTACCTAGGACATTTTTAGCTAAACTTTAAGCATCAGTAATGTGACACAGATTCAACATTCTATAAAAACTATATGGCATGATTAGCCCCATTTTGCAGATGAGGAAAACTGAGGCCCAAAAAGATTAAGTGACTTGCCCAAGGACAAACAGCTAAAGTGGTGGCACTGGAACTCCAACCAAGTTTGCCATCAGGCTTTTTGGTTGCTTTTTTTTCTGGGTGGCAGGGGTAGGAAGAAAAGCCCATCTGTGTTTTCCTGGTGACAAGGTCTAATCTGTCCCAGAGGCCTTGCTGGCCTCACCACAGGACACATGCATACCCACTAGCCCCATGGAAGAGGTCTGCAAAGATGAGCCTATGCCCCTAGAGAGCTAGCACCATACCTCTGCAACAGCTGCACAGCAACTACCCAGCCTAAAATGGCCACACAGCCCTGAAATTTTTATGGCCTATTTATTCTCTGCTTGCCCTGAGCCTCATGATTAAGACTATGGCTCACTGTTCGCTTCCCTCCCTTTGCTGCCCTCTGCCTTCTTGTCAGGCCTGGCAGCACCAAGGGCAGCCAACCTCCCTGGCCCAGAGCTCCTCATGAGAGTTCACAGCCCTGACTTCATCCTGTGGTTCCTCCCCCTCCCATAGAATCAGAAGATGCCACACAAGAGATGTGGCCCAGGACCTATCTGCCCTACTTTCCCAACTATTTTAAGCTGGAAAGCTAAATTTTGCTTTCAACCAGCTGAATAAGATCAGCCCTTAGCCCAGAACTGACAGGGGTGCCCACTCCACCCAATACCAACTGTTAACTGGAAGAGTCACAAGCTGAGCAGCCCAGTGCATGCCCCATCACTGGGTGATACAGTCATTTACAGAGGGGTGGCCCAGGCCCGGGTCTCTGGGCATATGGTCACCACACCACAGACAATGAACATAGCAGTGATTAAAGGTAGCAGCAAGTAAGCAATTAGCCTTGAGGTAATTATTTAAATGAATCCAACTAGAGTCTGTTTCAATCTGCCCCATTTACCCTACCAGGAACAGAAGGAAGGTGGCATGAATTGATATGAAGAAATTAAAAATATTTACTTCATTAAAAAACAGCATTAAGAGGGGGACCTGCCCAGGCCCAAAATGGGAAGGTTACAAAAAAAAAAAACAAAAAACTGCCAACTAGGTTTGGAATGGAGTTTGAAGCACTTCCAGAAGGATCTGTGAAGCCTTGCACTAAACGCCCAGGTTTAGACACTGCTGAGTCAATGTTTGCCATGCATCAACGTCCATGCTGACCACTATTAAATATAAAATTGTATTCCTGCCATGTTGCCTTGGATGGATACAGACACCATTGCCATCACTACCAACTGAGGTCTGAATCATACTGACAATTACTAGACTTCCTCCCCATCTGCAAAGCACCACTGTTCTTCACCAGCCCTTCCCTTCCAATCTGCAGCTTTACTGCTCATCACCTCTGGGCTGGGATCCATACTAAGAAATGAGAGAAAGCATTGCTTACTAGCTTACATATGCAGAATTTGATGAGGGGCGCTACTAACAGGCAGGTGTTTACTCACCTGCATACCAAGTAAGCTAAGTACTAAGTGAATAGGTGCCAGAAGACTTAAATTAGTGGGAGGATCCAGAACTCTAGAGCAGTGGCTTTCAACTGAGGATGATTCTGCACTGACTACCTCTCGCGCCCCCAACATTTGGCAATGTCTGAAGACTTGTTGGCTGTCATAAAAACACTACTGGCATCTAGTAGATAGAGCCCAGGGATGCTGCTAAACGGTTCACAATGCACGAACAGCCCCACACAAAGAATTAGCGAGCCCCAAGTATCAACAACAGCACTGTTGAGAAGCCTTGAACTAGAACTTTACGAGGGCATCCCCCACCCTGGGTGGGTGGGTGAATGCCATCTGACTCATGTCAGCATCCACCCCTCTCACCCCCTTACCTGTGGCTACTACCTGCTACTGCAGCCAAAGCTGCTATTGTTGCATGCGCCCTCCACCATTCTCTGCTTGGCTAATTCCTAAGTCACCCAAGTTCTAGCTTACTTTCTCCCCAAAACTTCCAACACTCCAGAATGGATAAGATGTCCGCCTCAGTGTGCTCTTGTAGTTACCTTCCTGGGCTGTAACTATCCACCTGTCTGAGGTCTCCATTGGGCCCAAACTCCATGAAGGGAAAAGCCATGTTTCAGGCTCCACCAAATAAATCCCTAGCCCCTTTCCCATCAAGAGAGCAGGTGATCATTATGTGATTGTATATGAAAGCAAGCAGCCATTTAAGTGCCTGCCCTGCACCAGGCCCTATATTAGATACCAAATCACCACATTTAATTCTAATAGGCTTCGGAAGTTGGCATCTTTCCCATCTACAGATGGGAAAGCCAGAGAACGCCCACAAGATCCCAAAGCAAATGAGAGCGAGAGCTGGATTCGAAGCCTGGGGCAGCACTTTTCAGGACATGGCTGAGCCTCCCACACTAACTCCACAGCCAAGTCTGAATTCAGGAGGTGTGGGAAGGGACTGGGAAAGCTTTAAGACTTTACTATTCTAAGGAAAAGATGAAGAGAATTTTCCTGATGATGCAATCTTGTCGGTGATCACTAACAGACCTGCATATTAACGTGAAACTTCTGTTTTTCAATCCAGGGTGTGGAGTCTCAAAGTCAAAAAATGCCATGTGATCTTCCCATTAAGCACCAGGCCACTGCTGGACCTCCTGACAACAACCTTGAGGGCCTATGACTACGTAGAAAATTAATATCCCATCGAAAGACTAAATGGTCCTTGTGAGAGGTCCTTTTAGCACTGAAAGCCCTTCAATGGAATCAGACCCCAACCTGTCATACACAGCAGGCCCCTTGCGAGGGTCTGTCCTAGAAATCCCATCTTAAAAGGGCCCTGCATCGTGCAGGTTTGAGAAGCTCAGAAGCCCAAATGACAGGAGGCATCTGACAGGTAAGCAGTGCTCTGGGTTTCAGATGTATATGGAGTTAAAGCACTGCTTCTGCTGCCACTGACTTACCAAACTTCCATCAGGAGGTCTTGGACATCACAAGGCTCTGCTACCATCCACAACATGGAAGCTACCTCAGCTGTTCGAACTCAAATGAGATAGATGACTTGCCTTCCTGATACTAATGTATGTGCTGCTGAAGCAAGCACCCTCATGATATTAAAAGGACTCTAGGGACCCTGCTTCTCCCCAACTGTGGCTCCACTGACTCACTTTAGAGTTTAAGCTGCTCACGACAAAAGCTCGGTGTGTCTTGATCCTGTTCTTGGTGGTGGTCAACCAAGCTGCTCTCAATAGCTGCAGCCTAGACCTTCTAAGAGGTTTTGGGAATTAATGAATTACATTACTAGATTTACCTTTTTCAGGGCTGGAAGGAGGGAGCTTCCAAATAAATTTTTACTTCTTATAAACAACAAATATATTCCAGCAGGCAATCTTCTCTGGGGACAACACTGAGCTAATCCTCAGCGGATCTGGGACCCAAAATAGGCCAAGAAGCTAAGTTTTGCTGCTGACATACCAGGAGAAGAGACCAGCTGCATTTTGTTTTATTCAGTCTTGATAACAGGTAACACGTTCTTACAAAGAAACCATGGGATCTTATGCAGCCAAGAGGGGAGAATTTTAAGAGTGTGCTGCACTCTGTTCCCGGCCCAACCACTAATTTGTTCAAAGCCAGAGAAGTCACTCCCCCTCTTGGGAATGGAAAACTCTTACCAATTAAATACTCTCAGGGGCCTTTGCCTGTGAGTATTTTCTCTGTTAAGGAATCCGTGAACATTATTCTGTTAAGAAAACCAAGAATAGCAAAACAGGAAAGACTTAGGTAGTAAGTTCAACTCTTGTTTTTAAGAGCACAGATTTAGAAATGGATGCCTAGAATGGAAAAGCAACTTGCTTTAAAAAAAAAAAAAATCACAAAGGGAAAGAGACTCCTAATATCTTAGCCTTCTGGAAAGACGGCTTTAGATTAATCCTGCCAACTCCGTGTTCACCTCAAACTTGCCTTTCGGTACAGAATTTCACATCGGTTCCCTATTTTCTTGCTACACGTTTTTAAACACAGGTCCCTTCCCCTGCTCCCCACAACCTACAAACAGAAGAATGGGTCAGAAATGTAAAAAGTACGGACTCCTACTAGCTGCTGCTTCCCGGGCCAGGGTTGGTAGCTAAGGCAACAGGGCGCAGAGTCGCCCCCCTCCACCCAGGTGGGTTACCTGAGCACAGTCACGCTCCCCCTGCGCACGGGCAGGGAAAGCACAGGTTCTGACACCCGGATAGGCTTGAACTGGAACTTGCAGCCGAAGCAGAGCGCAGAGTCGCTAAAGAAGGATACGGACACGATGGGGCGCTCGAAGATGTGGATGGGGTCCACGTGAGACACGATGCAGCCGCCGGGCTGGTAGTCGTTGATGACGGCGCTGTTGACAAAGCCCTCGGGGATGACGCGGTGCTCTACCAGCTTCTGGATCACCAGCTGGTGCACCCACTCGGGGATCTCGTCCACGTCGCCTGGCGGATAAAGGCGCTCCTGGCCGGGCCCGCGCTTCTGCAGCTGGGCGCCGTAAGTGTAGCCCTCGCCAAAGAAGTACTTGTTGCGCAGAGGGGCCCGGTCCACCGTGTGCTCATTGTAGAGGCCCTTCTCAGCGCGGGACACCACCTCGTCGATTCGGGCCTCAATCTTGGCGCACTCGTCCTGGCTGAAGAGGCGCATCTGGCGGATGCCGCTTTTCACCTTGCGCGCTTCCTCCTCCTTCTGCAGCTGCTGCTCCTCGTAGTCGCTGCGCTCGGGATCCGAATCCTCTTGATACTTGCGCTTAGCCCCGGACACGGGGTAAGGTTCAGCAGCGGCGGCGGCCGCGGCAGCAGCGGCTACAGCAGCGGCGGCCGCGGCGGCGGCCTCTCGGCTGCCCGCCTTATAATTGTCCCGGGACGTCATGGACTTGAGCTTCTCACGCAGGTCCGTGTAGCCGCTGGCGGCCGCCATGGCCCCCGCGACGGTGCTCTAGGGTCCTCCGGGGCGGGAGGGGCGGCCGGGCATGGCTCTCAGGGGACGCGCCCGGGGCCCCCGGAAGGAATGAGGTCCTCAGCGCCGGATCCCCATGCGTGGAAGGAGGACCAGGCTGGGGGCGTCTAGGAGCCAGGCGCGGGGTCGGGCCTCAGGTGTGGCGGGTCATGCAGTGGTGGCGACAACAGGGCTTCTTCCTCCTCCACCTTCTCCACGTCCCAGCGGGCAGGGACGCCGGCAACGCCTCATGCCGTGGAGGGTTGCTACGGAGACTCGGCCTGACTCCGAGCCAGACCCTCAGACGCCCGGCCCGGCCCGCACTTTAAAGCGCTCCTCACGACGTCACGGGCAGCCAGCCCGACGTCCGCCAGCGCCGCTCCTTAGCGGGCTCTTCAGCGCGCACGCGCGGTATTGCTGGCCACCGCGGCTCCGCGCGCTACGGGCATGCGCGTGCGTGCCGGCCGTGTCGGCAGAAGCTCCAGCGCAAGCGCAAACCCGGACCACTAGCCGTCCGCCGCCCCTCCCCCACTCGCTGAAGGGCTTCGAGGGAGCGCTCTCAAACAGCAACCTGTCTCCACGGCGCGCCGCCTCCAGGACTGAAGAGCTCCCTTCGCAGGGTGCGCTCACAATGTCAACACTGTCGCTGTGCTGCGTCACGGCATCGTCCGAATGCCCCAAACGCCTCAGTCCCCAGCGCGTAAGCACCGGAGAACCGCCACAAGCTAGGCCGCCCCGTTACCTCCCCTTTTGGCGCTTCCACTTCTTTAATTGGGCCGCCGGCCACGCGCCGGGCGGGCCCAAACTACAGTTTCCGGAAGTCGGTTGGTAATTATGCCTGTCAATCAGGCAGTCTCCCTGGCTACTGCGTCCGTCACTTAATTAGCGGCGTGGAGTGCAGCGAGGACCCCTAAAGGGTAAGTGGGTGGCTAAAAAAGTGCCCGAACGGAAACCCTACCGGAGGAAACCCCTCAGGACGCCTAAGGAAACTTTCCCCAAACGTAGGAACTTCTCAAACTGCGGGGCCAAGCGCACAGGGCCCCACCTTCGAGCCCAGATAACTACAGCCGCAGAAGCGGGACGCACGTCGTCGGACCCCACTCCACCCCCAGCCCGCCGCCGCCGCAGCTCGGAGCAGACGTTCCACGAGTCACGTCCCGGTGGCAGCGAGCGCGTGCGCGGCCGCGGGGACGCGCCGGGGTTGGCGTCGCTGCTTCTTGGTGCTGGAGATGGGTGTAGGGGTATTTCTTCCGGCAGCGACAGAAAAATCTCGGAGAAACAAACAGGCGCACGGATAAGGCTAAACTATAGATAATGGCTAGAGACAATTGAAAAGTTTTGAAACAGAGGGCACAGCGTGAGGAAAGGCGTGGCCGCGCGGCTCCAACAAGCAGGGGTTTCTGCTCTAAAACTTCCCATAGCTCCCCAGCATAGATTTCAACCGCTTTGCCTGGAGCTCAAGGCCTTTGTTGAAGACCCTTACGGCCTTGCCTCCTCTCCCCTCTTAACGCGGACATTAAGCCCCAGCCTCATCCTTACACAGCCAGGTCTACAAATGCCTGTCACCTCCAAGCCTTTGCCCAGGCTGTTTCTGCCAGGTGAAGTACCAGTTTCCTATCACCCATCTTCATTTTGATTTTTTGAGGCTCAGCTCATCTCCGTCCACAACCTTCCCAAATTCCCACTGACAGGAAGTTCATCTTAGATCTGGCCATTGTGTCTGCCTTCACCCTCACGTCCCTGGCCATTTTGCCAGGGGTCCCCACCCCCAGCTTGTCAGGCCAAAACACAGGTATCTGACACGCATGGGTTTGAATCTTGATTTCATGGTAGGCTGTATGACCCTAGGCAAGTGACTTCCCCTCTCTGAGCCTAACTCTTCTGGTCTGTATAACGGGGATAAGGTTAGTACCCGCCTCCTATGGTGGTTGTGAGGATGAAATGCAGCCGTGTGTTAAGCAGAGGGGATTGCTGACTGCGAGTCTGGGTCTCAGTTTCCTCATCTGTAAACTAAGGGTCCCACCAGTCTCTGTTGGAAAGTGGGGGTTGTGTAGTAACTTGGCATGGCCAGGACAGCAGGCCCTGTGGGATGAGAAAGCCCAGACAGCTGAGACCCTGGCTTCTGTCCCCAAGCTCCCTGCCTGGCCACCCTCTTTCCTCTGCAATAAATAGTACATGCAGACGGAAAATGGGGCAGGCATGAAGCCTACAGTAAATTTGGCACTGCCCTTTGTTGGCGCAGCCTAGTGGGGTGCAGGTGTTGGTGGTAGGAAGGCAGTTGCAGGCAGTGAGAAGGTGACCAGTGGCCAAGGCCAAGGCCAGGTGGCCTGGGCTCTGGCCCCAGTTCTGCCTGACCCATATTAGGTGAACACATGGGCAAGGCCCCCCCTTACCTATATGATAGGCAATTTGGATGTGAGGGCTCAGGCCCTTCGGAAGCCCCGTGCCCTCTAATCTCCCGTCCTCCAACAAGGCAGCATCAGACTCTGCTCACACACCTGCTTGTCAGGGTGCTCATTATTTTAATCAGAAAACCCTCCCATAAAAAAAAAAAGAAAAGAAAAAGAGGCCGGGCGCAGTGGCTCATGCCTGTAATCCTAACATTCTGGGAGGCTGAGGCGGGCAGATCACTCAAGGTCAGGAGTTCGAAACCAGCCTGAGCAAGAGTGAGACCCCGTCTCTACTAAAAGTAGAAAGAAATTAATTGACCAACTAAAAATATATATATATACAAAAAATTAGCATGGTGGTGCATGCCTGTAGTCCCAGCTACTCGGGAAGCTGAGGCAGTAGGATGGCTTGAGCCCAAGAGATTGAGGTTGCTGTGAGCTAGGCTGACGCCACGGCACTCACTCTAACCTGGACAACAAAGTGAGACTCTGTCTCAAAAAAAAAAAAGAAAACCCTCCCATAGACTCCCCTGTTGAGCCCAGCTCTGCTTATCCATGCAATAATGTGTCACTAGGTTGAGGCAGCTCCTCCCATCCGACACTGCATCAGAAGCTTC
The DNA here is from genome assembly GCA_963574435.1 of Cheirogaleus major. NCBI lineage: Eukaryota > Metazoa > Chordata > Mammalia > Primates > Cheirogaleidae > Cheirogaleus > Cheirogaleus major. Next base: position 2,814 of record CAUYPO010083012.1, on the reverse strand, counting down.
CATGTGTTCTTCCCTGACTACGTGCTCTTGAACCAGGCCTCCTGAGACTCTAAGCACAGATTCTAGAGCCAGGCTGTCTGGGTTTGGATCTTCATTATGCCATATACTGGCTGTGTGGCCTTGGGCAAGTTTTTTCACCTCTCTGGGTCTCAGTTTCCCCATATATACAATGCTGATAATAATAGTATCCACCTTCTTGGGATGTTTGGGGATTAAATGAATTAGTATTACGTACTGAGCCTGACACATAGTAAAAAGCTGATAAAATTAGCTTTTTAAAAATGTGGGTCCACCCCAGGCATCCATTTGCATCCCATGCTGGACATAATGACCACTTAGGAAGCACTTTCCCTAAAGCCTCTGTCAGTGCTTCCAGTTTACAAAGAAGGAAACAGAGGCTCAGAAAGGACCAGCAATTTGCCCAAGTCCACACAACTAATCAGAAAACAGAAGTGGAATTTGAACACAGGTTTCTGTGACTCTACAGTGTGGGTCTTCAACCACCAGGCCAAGATTCCCTTAAGAGGTTTGTGGGTCCTGGGCAGGAGGAGGCACCCCAGGGCAGGGAGAGGCTGGGGGCTAGATTTGTAGACACTGGAATCTGGCCAAGCAAAGCCCCCTATCCCACATGGATGCAGCAATGTAGTCATTCTGGTTACTTTTCAGTGCCCCAGAATCATGGTGCATCCTGCCATTCCCATCTGGAACCCCAAGCTTTCATGAGTTGACTGTCTTCAGGCTCCTATGCCACCCAGACATTTCTCCTCTATTGTTCTCATCCCACAATGGGCTCTGAACCCAGGTTCTGGTCCCCTCTGCTCTGGGTTTCCCACATCTACCTGGACTTCCTCTACTTCCAGGTCTTGGCCCATACAGGGGGCCCAATGTGGTACACCTAGAGTGTCTAACTCTTCTGGTACCTATGACTCTTCCCACTGTCTGCCTCATGGCAACTGTTACCTTCTCTTAGGAGGGCTCAGCCTTTCTGACCGCCAGAGTCAACAGAACAGCTGTTAAAACATGAAGCTTATGTCCTAAGTCCCAGGGTCTTGTAATCTAAAAGTCCTGATATCCAGTTATCCAGGGCTGTGTAACAAACTACCTCAAAACTTGGACCTCTGTCACTTATTTAGCACACAGATTCGCCATCTGTCCAGGTTCTGCCAGGTAGGCTTCTCTCGGCCCCACGTGGAGCCCCTCAACCTGGAGGAGCCACTTCCACGTGGCCTCACTCACACAGCAGCCCGCTTGTTTTCATTCTTTGCCATATCATCCCTCCCTGAGCCTCACAGTTTAGCTTGACTAGGGAAAGGCTTTCAGGGCAAATGTAATTAATGAGCCTAGCTCCCCCGCCCCCATATTTGATCACATGCTTTCAGAAACGGAGGAGCAGAGGGGAGGCCTCAGGGCTGCCTTGCGTTGGAGCCCAGTGCACCCTGTTATGTGGTGCCCACACTGAGCGGGGCACCGGGGCTGCAGGCAGAACCCCAGCTGAGCCACCTCGAAGCACAGGCGTCACAGCAGTGGCAACTTTACTGATAACATACTCTTTCTGGCACCTTCCGTACTTCGCTCACCTCAGGGTCTGCTTCTGGGGAAAGCCAACCCAAGGCAGTGGTGAAAAGTGGGGCGGCCGTTTGTCATTTGTATCAGGGTCTCTCTTGATCCTTCCCATCCCAGGATTGTCTGACTGGCCCCTATCTGCCAGCTGGACCTCCTAAATCTGTCCCAAGTTACCAGTAACATTGCAGCAGCCTCCCCTCTGGTCTCCCCACCTCCTACACTGGCTTTCTGCTCTGTGTTCAGAATGGCTTTTCCAAAGTACAATCTGTGCAGGTTGCTCCACCCCCACCCCCACCGGAAAACCTTCCTGGAATGACATCCTACCTAAATCCTTAATATAGCCTGGAAAGCCCTACCCGATCCACCCTTGCCATCTAACCTGGCCTCTTTGGTCTCAGGTTCTGGCACTAGTAATGTCCACCTCAGGACCCTGCCTATGCTGTTCTCTCCTCATCACCTGGCTAACTCACACTCACAGGTCGTATCTTGGTTTATAGTTATTTGACTATGAGTAACTCCCAGTGCCTGTCATTTTCCTGGTACACAGTAGGTATTTAATAAATACTGAATGGTTGAATGAGTAAATAGATCCTCCTCTGATGTCATGGATCCTGCAGTTATGCCCCCACCTACCTGTACAGTATACCACTCCCAAGCCAAGTGCCCCCACCCCACAAAGGTCCCCAAAGCACCGTCGCTTTCCATTAACATTCATTTTTTCATTCATGTGACAAGTATTTTTTGAGTGCCTACTCTGTGTTAGGCATCATCCTAGGCTCTGGGGGATACAGCAGGGAACAAACACAATTTTCCTCCTCTCTTCCACCTGTCCTTAGCGAATTCCTGCTCATCCTTCAAAACCCAATGCTAATGTCCCATTCTCTGGGAAACCTTTTCCCAAACTGCTCCCTCTCACCATTACACCACTTTTTTTTCTTTTTGGAGACAGAGTCTCACTGTGTTGCCCGGGCTAGAGTGCCGTGGCGTCAGCCTAGCTCACAGCAACCTCAGACTCCTAGGCTCAAGCAATCTTCCTGCCTCCGCCTCCCGAGTAGCTGGGACTACAGGCATGTGCCAACATGCCTGGCTAATTTTGTTTTTCTGTATCTTTTTAGTTGGCCAATTAATTTCTTTCTGTTTTTTAGTAGAGACGGGGTCTCGCTCTTGCTCAGGCTGGTTTTGAACTCCTGACCTTGAGCGATCCTCCCGCCTAGGCCTCCCAGAGTGCTAGGATTACAGGCGTGAGCCACC
>CAUYPO010083009.1:0-16704 GCA_963574435.1 Cheirogaleus major | reverse complement strand
CATCTTAGCCGGGACTTTTCTTTTTAGGAAGATTTTTAATTACTCTTTCTATTTCGGCTCTTGATATTGGTCTGTTCAGGAATTCTATTTCTTCCTGGTTGAGCCTAGGGAGGCTGTGTGTTTCTAAAAATTTGTCCATTTCATCCTCATTTTTCAGTTTGTGTGCAGAAAGGTCTTTGTAGTATTCGTAGATTATATCTTGAATCTCATTGGGATCGGTTGTGATATCTCCTTTTTTGTTCCTCATGGAGCTTATTAGAGATTTCTCTTTTCTGCTTTTTTTTATTCTATCCAAAGGCGTGTTGATTTTGTTTATTTTTTCAAAGAACCAACTGTTTGTTTTATTAATCTTCTGTATAACTTCCCTGTGGTCAATTTCATTAAATTCTGATTTGATCTTGTTAATTTCACTTCTTCTGCTGGGTTTGGTGTTGGTCTGTTCTTCTTTTTCCAGCTCTTTGAGTCAATTCATTAGATCATCTAATGTGATCTTTTTGACTTTTGGTTATAGACATTTATGGAAATAAACTTTCCTTTCAGTACTGCTTTAGCTGTGTCCCAGAGTATTTGATAACTTGTCTCTCCATTGTCATTAAGTTCAAAGAATTTCTTGATTTCCATCTTGATTTCCTCATTTATGAAGTAATTCTTTAGTAGAAGGTTGTTTAATTTTCACATTTTTGTGTAGAAATGTGAGTTTTTATTCTACTTTTATTCCACTGTGATGTGAGAAGGTACATGGTATGATTTCTATTTTTTAAAATTTTTTGAGACTTGCTTCGTGGCCTAGGATATAGTTGATCTTAGAGAATGTCCCATGAGCTGATGAGAAGAATGTATATTCAGTGGATTTGGGGTAGAATGTCCTGTAAATGTCAGTCAGGCACAATTGTTCTAGAGTTTTGTTTAAGTCCGTTATTTCTTTATTAATTTTCTGTTTGGAGGATCTGTCATGTGCAGTCAGTTGGGTGTTGAAATCTCTGGTTATTATGGGGTTGCCATTAATCATTTTGCTTAGATCCAGTAAGGTTTACTTTATGAATCTGGGTGCACCTAAGTTGGTTGCATATATATTTAAAATTCTTATGTCTTGTTGTTGAACTGTACCCTTCACCCTTACATAAGGAACCTCTTTGTCTTTCACTACTTTTGTTGGTTTAAAAACTAGGTTATCTGAAATCAGAACTGCCATGCCAGCCTTCTTTTGGCTTACAGCTCATCAAAAACTAGAACACTCTTGTGATACTTCACCATCTGGTGGTCAGAAACTCAAGTGAACCATCTGGGCACCAACTAAGCAAGACCATGTTGCTGAGGTACCTTCTCTCTTAGGTGAGAATTCTGTTATAACCTGGCCATCAGCCATTTCCATGGCTAGCTAGCTGTCATGTTTAAGTGAAATTCTCAGTTTGTTTTCTAATTCATGCAAATCTTGGCATACATGTAAGTAGGGTCAAGAGAAATGGCATGTACTTGATCCTGAATTCTCTCTGTGTCTTGATTATTAACCTTATTCAATCTCTTTATTGTTTCCATGAAACTAGGAGTAATATGAGTTTGGGGCCATTGCTTCCAGAGAAATACATTATACTGAGAATATCTTGATGCCTGGATTAGTCTATACCATGGGGAAAAACCCTGGCTTTGTCTTCTTAGTTACTGCAGTTTGCCTTTCCTTCATCACAGTTTTCCTTGACCCTGGAATGGTAAGAAGCAGAGAACTGAGACTTGTGTTTCACTTTAGGGCAAATGGACTAAGCAGCCTTCTCAGCTTTAAGTATTGTGGATCCTTTATAGCTGCCTCTGGTAGTAGAAAATGGAGCATGGGTGGTCTAGTCTCACTCACCAAGGGATTTTTTAAAGAGGGATGAAAGTATAGTGGTAAAGTATTACAGTGACCTGATCTTTGTTCTTGATCTCTAAGCATGTATTTCCTTAGGGAATTCGAATGGGAGTTTGAGGCTGAGGGGTAGAGTTTGGGAAAGATATGGCAAGACAAGGTTTAGAATTTTGCTTTCCAAATATCTCTTAATAGATTTCCACCATAGTCACTGCTTGCAAGATCTACTTCTCATCCTATATATTCTTCTTCTGCTTCTAAATAGAACTCAGTTATCACATATATGCTGGCTTTTCCAATATTCTTGTCTTCCATCCAATTGTCTCTACTATATTGTACATACGTATAGTCACCTCTCTTCTGGAAATTCTTCCTTGAATGCCCCATAGGATCTCAAACATGTCCCAAAGTAACTTATAATCTTCCCTTCTTCTACCCCTTGAACCTGCTCTTTCTCTTCTATCTCAACTACAACAGGCATTCAAGTCAGAAACAAAGAGGTCGCCCTTGACCTGGCTCTCTCTTAGCCCCCACATTCAACCTGCCATTAAATTACAGAGAGAACTTTTAAAATAGCTTCTTTGCATTTGTCCTCTCTCATTCAGTCTCACAGTCACTACTTTGACCTTCAGCATCTTTCACATTTTATAGCAATAGCATCCTAAAAGGTCTCCCCACTTCCAGGCACACCCTTAAAACCTCTGGGTACAGTGGGATGGAGTATCTGCTTTCAGTCTTCCAGAACAATGTCCAAAGCCCTCACCTTGCACCGCTGTAATCAGCATGTCTCTTGCCCTGTCTTCTTGCTACCTGTGCTGTGTTCACACTGAACACCATCTCGTCCCAGAGTGTGCACTTTCCATGCCCTTCACAGGGATGGCCATTCCCCAGCTCCGTTGCCCCATGTCTACTCACCTGAAGGATGCTGCCCCACTTCCTCCTTTCTCCCTGGCTACTCTGCTTGGGGACTTGTTCTGTCTATGTCATCTCATAGCACCTTTTTCTTCTCTCTATCATAATACTTGCCTCATCATATTATAACTTTCCATTTGTTTGTGTGTTTACTCATCTTCTACTACACTGTGATCTCTATAAGTTTAAGATCAAGAGCTAGGTCTTTTTCAACTTTGTGTAAGCCCAGCCAAGCACACAGCCTGGCACTTACTAAGCATAATTAATGTAGTTTGAATCAGTGAATGATATATTTATCCAGAAAGAAAAACATGCATGCCATCCTGTAGAGTATGTAAGATCTAAACAAGTTAGCCTGTCATTTGAAATGAGAAAATGTCTCATACAGAGAGTAAGTAATAAGCCAAGGGCAGAGGGCAGATGCTTTCTCCTTCTGGGATGGCAGTTAGAGAGTCAGGGAGAGCATCACAGAGGAAGACCTTGGAGGACAGCCTTGAATGTAGACTCTGAGTTTTCCAGACAGAAAAGAGGCAGAAGGACTTTTAAGCTACAGCTATAAAGAAAGGTGTTTGTGGACCTCAAGTAATCCTATATAGCTGGAATGGGGAGTGAGAGCATGTCAGGAAGAGGGGGTGAGTTTTGAAGGACATTATGGAAGGAGAATGTGTTGCCCAATGTCACATAATCTGTAGTTAGCTGAGTTGGGAAATCAAGTTATTTTGTTTGAGAAGGAGCCAGGGAAAGTTATTATTCAGAATTAGTGATCAGAGTTAAAGACTGCCTCTTCTGTCAGATTATGCATCAATAAATATCAATTTTGTTTATCTGTATTATATATTTTATACATATGTAAAATTGACATTATATGTAAAAATATCAGGGGAGGATAATGTCCATGACCCAGATCTGTCAATCCACAAGAAGAGCTCCATTTTGTGACCTGCAGAGTTAAAATGAGAAGCTACACAGTTTGAGAGAAAACATTCTGAATTTTTGAGGCCAATTTTGGAGGAGAAAAGAAAACGCAGCACTTCAGAAAAGAAAGGTTCTGGGGGTAGCCTCACTATATTCTCCCTGAGTTCTGACTTCTTGCTTCTTGATTTTAAACCTATACTTAGGCATGGGCCACCCCGTACCTCCTCCTGAACTATCCAGATCGGTCCTATACTTTGTGCTTGCTTCTACCTCCTTCCTTTATGCTGTAGGGAAACCCTGTCTTCTGTGAACACCTTCCTCGTTTCATCTACTATGACTCCTTCAGTGTCTGTTCCTTAGCCCAAACTTGGAGTCCTCTAATAGGAGCCACATATCAAATCACACCAAAGAAGGAAGCCCCTTGCTCTGCTCCATGCTGGCTCTCTGAAAGTGGGGAAGTAGATCCTTTTCTTCTTTATCTTTGACACTATAAAATACTTGCTACCTGCTCACAGATGCCTGACCCCAAATCTGAGAACAGAGATACTATTTTAGAGAAAAGAGTAACCACAAAACAAGGATAAGAAGAGACTACAAAGAGCAGAAACTCTTTTTGTAATATCATTTGTGATAAAAAAAAGAAGAAGAAAAGATTCTGCATGTGCACAATTGGAACATTGGAACTTAGGTGCTGTCTTTGTCTTGTTCTCATTTCCTGTCTTCGTAAATGGAGAAGAGCGCTCTTATGACAGGAGCACAGTAAATGTTAGAAAAACAAAGACACAAAATTATTTTTTTTGACCTACTCTATGCCAAAAACTTTCTGAATCCTCATGACAGAAAGAGAATAAGATATATGTCCTGTCCCCAAAGGGTTCTCAGTCTAGTAGAGAAAGTAAATTTGTAACAAATATTTGAAAAGTTGTGTAATAAAGTATACACAAGATTCTGAGCTAACAGAGTGGGAATTGATTTGTTCTCTGTGTATGTGTGTTTGTGTGTGTGCACACACAGAGAAAAAGAGAGAGAGAGAGACTCATTAGTTTCATAGAAAAATCCTATGATATGGGTATCAATATCACTGTTTATAGATTAGAAAATTGAGGCTCCGAGTGGTTGTATAATTTGACCTGGTCTTCTAGTAAGTGGTTAACTTGCCACTCATACCCAACTCTGTTTGACTCTAAAGTCCAAAGTTGTTTTGCTTCATTCCACTGCCTCCTGTCTCCATAATCCTGTGTTCTAGAAAGATAGAAAAGAACAACTGTATGAAAACAAGAAATAATATTTGTTATCATGAGCACTCTGTTGTAGCATCAATCCATTGCACAGCTTTAGTTTGAATGATATGGGGCTTCTTTCAGCATTCTTTCCATGTAATAAGAAACCATTTAGCCTTCAACATATACTCCTGATTTGATTTATGCTTAATAACACCTTTTCTTTCTGACTTTGGAAGTGTATGTATAATTATGGATTTTGGATATAATTTACATCCTGCATGAGAGTTAAGATTACCATGTGATATTTGTTGTCCCTGTCACCAGCTGTTTAGATTGAGTTTTATGATTCAACAAATTCAACATTTGATGGTTTTTACTCATCAAAGAACTAAATCAGTAGTTTCCCTATAAGTTAGCAAAAAGTAGTCCTTTCATGATCTGAAACACTTTTCTTGGATTGGATCTGGGTAAATGTAGTGGAGATGAAGTGATTCATTTTTAGACCTTTCTTTTTGTAATCAAGACGGTAATTCCATAGATTTCTTGGATCAGATCCCTCCTGCAGATATCCATTTCTCCTGAGATATAAACCTAATTCCATTTCAAAAGCCTGGGTAGAGTATGACAAACATAGCTAGAAGATCACTGAGTTGGGAGTCCTTTGATCATGGACAAGCTCCTGTCTCTTCCAGGTATACCTTATGGCTGCATCAACTTGAACTTTCTCTTTTGAGAACCTAAAGTCATCCCTGACATTTGCACCCACCTTTGGCTTTTAACCCAGCTTGGTTTTTGAAGTTACTGGCTTCTTTCTTTGGACTCTGACCTTAATCCTTATAGTTACTCCCAAGATCACAGCCCTGTCTAAATATTCTACTGGAATGCCGGATCCCTGGGAGTAGGAGCTCAGTCACCACAGGATCACCAGGGCTGAGGATAGTGCCTAGTGATACTGTGTCCCCCATAAATATGTGTGCAATGAATTTGGCACTACTAGATACTCAGGATGACTCATTCTTGCTTGATATTATTTTCCTCCTGGGATGGAAGTCCTGCTTCATTCCTGCCTGATGTCAGCATCATAGTGAGCCTTGATCTGCTCTTGTGCTGTCCTTTTGCTGGAAAATAAGAATTATTTCCTTATACACTGGGCCTGGCATATAGTGTATAGTTACTAAATGCCAAAACTTCTCAACCGAATCTTCTGCCTCTGAGTCTCCTCTTAGGTCTGTGATTGCCACAAGTGTCGCTGTTCAGGCATCTGTTCATCTGTACTTCATTTCCCATCTCCTAGTCATCCTCACTCCGCAAGAAGACAAACTGGATAGACATAAAAAAGGAATATGGAGTTCTGTCACCAATTCCTTTCTTCTGACCTTCTCGCCCTTCTATGCTTGAGAAAGAATAAAAAGAGTAAGTTATGTAGCTGTTTCCATACAGATAGTGGAACACTATTTGTTCAAAAAAGATTTGAGTGTCAACTATGTATCAGTCACACAAGTGATTGAAAATATGATTTGTTTTTCACTGCATCTTCAAAAAACGAGAAGATTTAGAATCTTCCAATTAGAAATATTTTAGAGACTAGTTTACAAGTTCCCTCAAAATTGAAGTATGTTAGTATTTCTAAATGCACTAAGGTCACCTTCAGGTAACCCATACATTTCATAAGTCTGGATATAGACTATGTTATAAAGTGGGTTTTCTTCAGCTAATTGAAAAAAAGTGTCAAGCAAGGATGGATCATGTTGACTGTCTAGCAGTGACAAATTCATTCCACACATTTTTATGGGGACACAGTATGCGCAAGGCACTATCCTTAGGAGGATACCTTCAAAAACCATGCGAGAGAGAGCGGGAGAAACTGATTTATAAGATTTTCATCACATATTATAACATAGCTATATTACAAAATTGGCTAGAGGAAGAATGTGTATGTATTACTCATTCTTTTCATCATCTTCTGAAGGTACTCAGTAACTTTGTCTCTGATTTCCTGCACAGACATTTTTAAATAAAATTAGAATCCAAAAGTGTCTGTATTTTTTCTTTTAAATCTATTGAATATTTAATATTAAGGATCGAAAAAACATCTCTCCTTCCTTTTTAAATAAATATTTAATGATACATCTCATATGCAGAAACTGACCTCTTTGCAGAAAGACAGACCTACACTGAAATGGCTGACTTGGCTCAGGGATTTTGAACATAATAAAATGTGCTCACAATGATCTGACATGTAGACAAGTATTTATATGAAGTCTTTTGTCAGTGCATATGTCAAATCACCTGTACTTTCAGCAGGAAAATGATATCTTTTAGCAGGTGCTTGGTCCAAAATCAGACAATCAGAGCTTGTCTTTGGAAATCAGAAGAGCTAAAGAACCAGTCCTCACCTGACAGGAGCCTGTTTAGGCTATGAATCTCAAACAAAATGCAGCAATTCAAAAGATTAAAGGCTCCTAAACATGGAGTTGTAGATGTTTGCAAAAGATTAATTTCCTGTGTGAGGAATGTAATGGGTGATTTTTGAGATATCTTTTAGTTTTGCATAAATATATAAGGGCTATCCAGAAAGTATCCAGCTATGTACTATGTTCTCATTATATTAATAATGGCTGGATACTTTTCAGACAGCCCTTAAAAATGCATATATATTTAAAACTTGTATTCTTTTGGTAGTGCTAGCACTGAATCAAATATTCATCAGACCCCTGCATTACCTAGAATACTTGCATCACAATATTATTTTCACTTTTTTATTAGAGAAAATTTATTATTTTATGCAATGATGGACTTTACCTTTTTCTCTTCATCATGATAAATATGAATTTTTTAACTATGAACATTATAGGAATTTTCATGCAAAATCAAAGAATTTTAATTTTTTCTTCTGTGGTCAAAATAGCAGAGTGGGTATACATGGGGTGCAAGATGGGTACTCCCCACCTACTTGGAACACAGAGAGTTGGGGGAGGGGGAAGTAGCTTCACTTATAAAGCAGAATTTAAAATAAAGACCCCTGCTGAAATAAACCAGGATGAAAATCCCTGTAGTGCGCAGGAGCTGAAGTACCCAAGACACTAAGATTAGGAGGAGAGAGCTAACCCCAGTAGTCTAAACTCACGAGGCACTAAATGCAACCCACCACGGAAAGTCTCAAAGGCTACTGTCCTATATGATGTCATGGGCTGTGGTAGAAATGACCTTGCAAGGAGAGGAATCAGAGCTACTTGCTTATTCCAGTGGATTTTCCAGTGACACCTCCATGTGCTACTGTGGGGATGGGAACTGTGATTTTCTCACTGGGCAAGGTCCCCAAACTTCTGGTGTAAGAACTAGTTCGGAGCTGTGGACTCTGGTGTCAGCCTCAGGCAATTGTGAAACTGCCTACCACATGGAGGTGAGTTTAGGAAGAGATTAAAAAAACAAAGAAACAAAACAAAATTTACCAGGCAAGAAGAGCTCACTAGCCCAAATTTTAAAAACACATGTGGAAATTCAATACTATGATACATAGCTAGTATATCCAACAAATGGGAGGAATTACACCTGAGAAATTAGAAATACTATAGCATCATTCAAATGATTTGAATAAAATTATTTTATAAATCTTTGAAAAGATTAAAAAGGGACTAGTATCCAAATTAAATAGTAATAGGAGATTGTGAGCAAAAATCAAATATTTTGAAACTAGTATGGATAAATATGGCCAAACTCATTAGAAAAATTGCAAACGAATTTTTCATATAGATTAAAAGTTCAAAAAAGACTCTAATAAGGAAGATAAATAATAAATTAGACACTGTTGAAATGACAGTAAATGAAATGGAAAATAGAACTGAGTAAATTATACAAAATGTTGCAGAAAGAAAGAATGAGATGGATAATATGAACGAGAGGAGAGTCAGGATGAATTAAGACATAAAATATATGTGTAATAGGAATTCTAGAAGGAGAGAGTGAAGAAAAGACAATATACAATAAATGATAACAGCTAAAAATTTTCTAGAGCTGAATAAAGACATGTGTGCACAGCCAGAAAAAGCGTGAGTGTTAATCAAATTAAATGAACACAAAATAACAATAGAAATCTGTATATAAACACATTTTATTGAAGCTTTGAATAAGGGAATATTTTGAAATATTTATTTCAGTCCTGTTGTTGCCAGAACAGAGTCTGTCTGCATTACTGTCTCTCTTTTTGCAACTGAGATCACCTATTGATATGTTTATATCATTAATCTTTATTAAGTAAAAGGGCAAGTGATCAAAATAGCCCAAATCTGAATTTTGTTTTCTTACCAAGGAGAAACTCACTTTGGTTTTACCAGTGATTAGAAATGTTTTCTCTCATACTATATTTTACATATATATCCATCAATAATAAGTACCTAATACCCAATTTAGTATTTTCTAATTTTCTGCCAAGGTATGAGTATTAATTACTATTGTGCACATACTTGGGTATCATTAGTTGATTCAAGACTGTTGATTCCTTTCTAATTTAACTTTACTCCAAGTTACTCTGAACTCATTTTGATTGACTATTCCAAAGCCATCTTATCTTGAGGATTCCCTGAAATGGGCTTCTGAATTTTCTGCTTAATCTATTGTATGGGATACATGGAGCACTGATATTCAGCTGATAGACACCTATGTGATGGACTGGCCACCCTGATTGGCTGATATTCCAATTATCTATTGCCAGACTACCCCAAATTTGGTAACATAAAATGATGACATAAATGATTTATCTTGCTCATGAATATGACATACAGAGAGGGCTGGATGAGATCAGCTCGTCTCTGTTTCACGTAGCATCAGCAGGGGCAACTCAAAAGCTGGGGGATGGACTTACCTAAAGGCTGTCTCATGTGACTAGTGGTTGATGCTGGCTGCTGACTAGGACCTCAGCTGGGACTGTGGCCAGACACCCTTGACCTTTCCATGAGGCTGCTTGGATTCCTCAGGGTCTGGTGGCTGGCTTCCAAAGCAGGCAGGGCAGGGAGGAAGCCAGGCGGAAGCTATATTGTCTTTGTGTCCTAGCCCCCAAGTCACCCAGTGCCACCTCTACCTCAATCCATTCATTAGAAGTGAGTCCTAAGGTAGCCTATATTTGAGGGAAGGGTAATTAGAGTCTGCCTTTTGATGAGCAGGAGTGCCAAAGGATTTGCTGACATCAAAACCACTATAGTCTTTATAAGAGGTATCTAGAATAGGCAAATTCATGGAGACAAAGAGTAAAGTTGCAGGAGTAAGGGAAGGGGGAGAGGGAGGGAGTATTTACAGGAAACAGAGTTTCCGTTTGAAATGATGAAAGAGTTCTAATAATGGTGATGGTTATACAACATTGTGCATGTATTTTGTACACTTAAAATGGTTAAAAGGGTAAATTTTATGTTATATATATTTCACCATAATAAAAAAAAGCCATATAGTCTGCATTCATTCTAATTAATTATACCTAACTGTCTTGATCTTCAAGTGTTTTGAATATTTCTACTGGACACATATAAGTCCCAAAAGTATTTAGAAAGGTATAGACTCCCAACTCCTGTCCTGGCAAGGATTTCACAAAGTCAGGGGCAGATATTACTGGTGAAAGGAGTGGTGACTTTTGCTAGCTGTGTGCTCCTAGCTATAAGATCTAGAAAAGGTTGGAAATAATTCTCATTTTATCTGGTGAGCAACCCAATAGAGGAGCTGCTTTTAATATGTGGGGATGACTAATGAAATCCATATTTTCCATTTACATTTGATGAACTCATCATTTTGTTTCCCTCCAGGGAAAACTCACTAAAAATATCTCAAAGGGAAATCATCGTGGAGATTTTCAACTTCTCAACCCAGCTTCCACTTTCTGTTCATCAAGGGTTGGAAAAGTTAAAGATCCTCAATGGCTCACAGAGTTACTGAGACTGAGTGAGAAGTATGTTAAGACTGACCACCTAGTGAATAGCGGGTCCTTTGTAGCGTTTTCAAACATGACAACCTCTCGTGAAACATTTGAATTTAATATCTTACCTCAAGCAGAAGTGTGGCTGAGACATAGGAACCAGCATGTCTGAAGAAAGAAGTGTTTGGTAGTAAACAGGGAGGACTTCTCAACCCCAGGATCACTTTGTATAACATAGGACGCTGGGCTAGTCCCATGAATAGAAACATCTTTTTGGCATGTTTCTTGTTAATTCTTTAACATCAGACCCTAGTCAGCAAACTACCATAACACATTGGCTGTTCCCATTGCAGTGTGATGGCCCTTCATCAGGAATACCAGAGCCTAGTCTCTTCATGTTTTGCTACTAATTGAGAACCTCAACGAGTGTTCTTGTGCATTTATTTACCTCTCTGGTTTCTTAGTTTTATAAAAGTGATAATATCCACACATTAATTCATTGGTCATTATGCTAACAGCATGAAATGTGCTCTTTTGAGAATGTAATATGTTGGTTGGAAAGTTTTTTAAAAGAAATGGTCTAATAGGCATAACATTTCTACACAATTAGCCAATGTGGAAGGCAATTTTTGGGCTCAGTAACAGTGTTTCTCCTACTGATTTTTATGGAGTATTTGTAAGTATCTGATAGCATCATTGTTATTTGTGCTGATACTGTTTGAACTTTTCAGAAAATGCTATGGGTTAAACATTTGAGCCTATGTGTTGAATTTTATCAGAACTACTTGTGACTTCAGATAATTTGCCATGAAAAAGCTCATGTCAAGTGCCTATTTCTGTAGCTTACCTCTATCGACTAATAATTTACCTTAAAACTCAGGGTCAGTTGCCTTTAGAGGGCAAGGTTACTAGCCACTGTCTTCAAATATCCTGCAGTTATTTTTGGTGGCAGGTTTGTAACCACAATGCCTTGGCTGTAAGTTGTGTTGTAAAGCATAGGTAATTGCTATTCGTTAAGTGAATTCAAGTGGTTCATTTAAAAAAAATTGAGCAGATTCAAGACTTTCATTTTAATAATATCACTCTCACTTGCTTTCTGAAATACTTTCTTGATGGAAGAGATTAGTGAAGTTCTGGCTGAATCACTCCCATGTGAGTGTATCCTTCAGGGAAAGGTCATCCATCATGTGCATATTAAAGAATTCTGGTTAATCTTGGTACTTTGTGCTAATCTTGACAGTTGGCTTGTGTCTGCTTTTGAAAAATCTCAGCACCAAAATGACTGAGCATGTGTTTCAAAATGGTAAAAGCTGAATTAGATTGCTTCCAGAAAAGTTCTGACTTTTCTGCTTAGAGTGAGGAGAGGACCCAGTCCCCAGGAATGATATGAATTTGTCCTTTCTACCGTTGTGGAGTTGTCAATCCTAGTGTGCAAAGATGCTGCAGAGGTCAGTAAGGGAGGAGGGGAAAAGGTGTGTGGACTAGAAAAATGATGTAGTAGGGACTTAATGCCTGTAATGGAAAGAACCTTGCGGATAGGTGATGGAGATAAACAGGTCATGACTAGGTGAGGGAGAGGGAATAATAGATGGCTTCAGAGATGACATGGGTAGGACATGTAGTGGAGGAGCTTAGAAAACTTGCAATCCAAAGAAAAAAAAGTTAATTATACTCTTCTTTGCATTTAAGAAGAGCCCATCCAGTACCTCTCATCTTATTATTATACCTGGCCCTGCTGAAATCACAGAAACCAAAGAAAATTGATTGAATAATATTTTATTTAAATAGAAATATCAAGATATCAAGATTTAACTAAGCGAATAGTAGGATGACAAAGTTTGGGGGATGAATGTGATTACTCAGCAGATAGTGTTCAATGGCATCTTGTGCAGGATGCAGAATATTTACCATTTGGCCAGATGCTGCTAGTATACCCTAGCATGCTACACTGCCTGGTAATGGCCAAGTTTCACCTTTTACTATTCTTTGTATTCTACCTTCTTGGCCAGATTATAATCTGTGAGAGCAGGACCATATCTGCCCCATCAATCACTGCATTCCCAGTAGACCACCCAGCAAAAATATCAGTGTTAACTAAATGTTGGCAAAAGAGGAAGCATAATATAGAGGAAAGACCACAGCATCTCAAACCAGATGAACCTGAATTTGAATTCCAGTTCTACTACCAGATGAAAGTTAGATACTTAGATATCTAACTTGAAGTAGTCACATCAGTTACTCTGATTTTTAGTTTCTTTGCTTATAAAATGAATATAAAAATATATGCTTTCTAAGGATGTTGTAAGAATTAAAGTCACTATGTAAAGGACTTCATTTAATTTCTGGCTTTTAGTAGGTGCTTGATAAATGCTTTTTATTATATATATAATAGTAATAATACAAAAGTTATCTTTCTCTGGCTCTTGCTTGATTGGCTAAAGGAGTTCAATGCAAGTAGAAAGCTATGAAGATCCAGCATCACTGTGTTTGAATAAGGATGTGAGAATGTGTAAACTATCCTTAAGATGCTTGCTAGAAACTCTTCATTTCAGAAAGATATAAAACAATGCTTTCACCTTCTTAATGAACCCTTCCCTCCAACTTCTAATGGCTGGCTTTTTCCATCAAACCCAGAAAGTCAGAAAATCAAACAATGAAACCAAAAAACTAAAGCTAACCATGGGAAGTGGAATAAATATTTACACATGGCTTCCATAAGCATGATATATGTTTATACCTTTAGTATGTTTTGACTTGTGTATCCTACCACCTCAAGATGGAAGCTTCTAGCAGCTGGGAACCTTATCCCGGACATATTTTGTATTGTGCTTTATTGTATCTAATGACTGTCAGAGTCTACCAATAAATATACCGGTCTTAGTGTAGATACATGCATGGCTAATTCAACAAGCATTCTTATCTAAAATTTTGTGTTTTTACTTGGCTGCTGTATCAGTAGACTTGAAAACTCAGCTACAGCTGTCCTGAGAGGCTATCTATAAAAGTGCAGGTGTTCAGCATTAGCAAATAGTTCTTATTATATGGATCGACTTTTGGCAGCTAGTAACAATGTTTCCTGAGATTGAAAAATGATTTTCTACCTTAAACAGTGGTTTCACATTACTGGAATGCTGAATTAAAAAAAAATAAAACACACACACACACATACCCCACAAAATTCCTCTCATCAAGTAGTACTGAAACTGTTTTTGTTAGTTGTATACATTTCATGATTTGTATATTTTATAGTAGAATGTAAGCCTTTCTTTTTAACTGTTGTGGTTAGGTTTGGGGGCTTTGCCAAATGAAGCAGACTATGAAGAATTAGAAAGCATAATGCATCCTGGGGTTCTGTTCCTGGTAAGGGGGACTCGGGCCTGGCTGGAAGCCAAGGGAGGACTTGGGGCGGGAGATGTTTTCAAGGCTTTAAAAATATTAGGGCATTTTTATGTTCCACTATTGGAGACTTGTTTTGCATCATCAGGTGTTAACAAATAGCCTTTTATCTCTCTTTACCAGGAGTTCAAATACCCTTTGTGATATAACCCTTCCTTTTCTTAACGTAAAGGTCACAAGTAGGCAGAATTTGAGGGCTTTGTTTAAAGTGATTTATGGGAAGTGGAAGAATCCTTCTGTCTGAAGTCCTTTCATTTCCTATATACATATCTATTGATTAAATCAGGGATAAGACATTTGGCTTGGTATCTGTTAATTTCTAGGTCAAAAACATAAAAACATAAGGCATCTGTTAATTTCTAGGTTAAAAACATAAGACTAAGAATTGAAAGTACATGGCCAAGACATTTTCCTCTTGGAACATTATAGAAAAAAATATGAAGATTATTTGCATGGGTTAATGCAGTTTGCATTTAATATTTGAGCTCCTCACCACTTGCTTGGGAATTTACTGGGCCAACAGGGAAACCAGTTTAGCTAAATAAATAAATGACAAGAAGGTGTTTTGGGGTGGGTTGGTGTTGGATAATTGAATCCAACTTAAGTATGGCAGGTTCTCTTACATAAATAATCTTCCCTACTTTGGTAACACATCACTGATGTTTTGGAATCTGTACAAGGCAGGTAAGCCTTGCTATCGAGGAAAACCAAACAAACCAATGTCAATTATCTGAACTAAGCTCTACTTTAGCAGACTTGAGTTACAGCCTGTGGCAGGAAATTTCAGAAATATTCCATGTGTAAAGGTTTTCCCTTTATCATCTTACCTTTTCTCTCCTTCAGGTCTTCGCAGCAGAGTATGTTTCAGGTTTTTGTTCAAAATATGAAAGGCTCAGTTTCAAAGGCTTGGGTTTTCACATCCATGTCAGTATCACAGACTGAAATGTGACACGGGTACCTGGCTGCATATTTTCTTTAAACCTGAGCCAGTAACACTGCAAAATGTTGGGGAGGGGGGTCTCTTTCATCTCACACTTTAAAGTGAGGTTTGTTGATGTAACCCAATTTCCAGTCTGCAGAGGTCACCCTGTAATGTAGTGCAATGATGATAAACCCATCAATCCTGTTTGATGTTTGAATTTCCTTTCCCCTAGTTTTTTACCTCTACTTTGTTTTGTAAAGTAGGTTTGGTAATAGTGATATTCTGGCTTGCTAATGTGTGATGATATGAATTCCCCTGATCCGTACTGAGTGGCTTTTTAAACCATGCACGTGCTTTTGTAGGGATTATACCATGGATGTAATTATGAGGGGGATAATAGAAATAAGTGTGTTCTTCTACTTTTGATAATGTTCTTGGGAAGAGTAAGTGATCAAATGCAAAGATACTAAACCCTGGTTCCTGGCCCTCCTGTGACCTCTGAAAGGAGTGAAAGTTGTTCTGTATTGTAAGCATTCAGCAAATGGCATGAAATCAGTTGGTGGCCTCAGTGCTGTCTCTATATGATGTCGGTGTGTGGGCATCAACCAAGGGTAAGGAGAAGGAGGAGAAGGACAGGAACCAGTGTTAGTGGGAGGAAGGGCATGATATACTGCCTGTAACATGCTCAGGGGCCCTTGGTAGAGAACACAAAACCTTAAATAAAAGGCTACAGTGCTTTTACTGGTCCTATCCTAAGTTAAGAGGCAGAATCAGGGATGAACAGGGACCAAAGCTTGTTATTTGGAATATTGGAGAGTCCAAATCAGTTGGGAACCAGGCCAGTGAAACACAGGTTGAAACATATAAAAGTGGCAATATTTGGCCATTTATGATTTACAAAAACATATGATTCAATGTTTTCATTTCATTTGATTTCATATGATTCAACCTAATTTTGCATGCAATAGCCACTTTGGCTTTATTATTTTTGTTTATCAATTCCCCCCTCACCAGCCCCTTTCTTATGAAGGCCAGGGTTACAGTGAGCGCAATAGGCTCTAAGCAGAAGCTGCCTATTGTGACAAACATCTTTTATCTTTGTTGACTGGTCGTTTCTGGAAAGGAAAGAGAAAAAGACAACTTATTCAAACTGTAGTGCTGGAGGTGACCTTTTAATGCTCTATTAGTCCATTGCTTTTCTTTCAGCTGAACCACCCTGATTACAATTACTTGCTCCTTTGCAAAGACGTGTTATCCGGTGGCAATGGCAATAGACGATATTCACACCTCTTTTCAGTGTGAACTCCCCTCTGAGTACAGCCTCCTCCAAACCCTGTAGGTATTAATAGACGAGGTATATGGTAAAAGAAAAAGAAATGAGACCAGCATTAATGTAAGTCTTTTTCCAGTGAGTTGCAGCTCTCTGCATAGATTTCAAGCCTTTGAGGTAAAACATGAAGGATCCCAGTAGCTCCAGCTCCACCATTAACTTCAGCTGCGCATAACTTCTCTGATTAGCATTTTGCCAGTGCAGCAGGACCATTTCAGAGGCCTGGAAATTAGAGTGTGATGTCTTAGATTCCTCTGAGGTACCTTT
>CAUYPO010083008.1:0-14229 GCA_963574435.1 Cheirogaleus major | reverse complement strand
GCCAGGAAGCAGGGAGGGCTCTGGCCTGGCAGGAGCAGAGAGCTCTGGGGGAGGAGAGGGAGCAAAAAGGGACAGGAGAGGACGCAGAGAGCACAAGGCCTTGAGTGTGAGACAGAGGGGGTATACTTTATCCTAGGCTCCAGCTCATTTTGCCAGATTTTCAGTTGTTGTTTTTTTTTTCAAGAGAAGCCAGAAACCCTAATTTCTAAAATGTGAAATTTCCCAATTTGTAAATGTTGGTGGATCAGTTTTAAAATACTAAGCACTGGAGAGCCATGCAGGAGCAGTCTGCAGGCCGCTCCAGCAGCGGCTACAGTTTGGGGTCGCTGCTGTAGACAGCCGGTTCTTCCTCCGAGACCTGAAGGGCGTGAACAGAAGTGACCAGATCCGGTCTCTCTGAGGCTCTTTCCTGATTTGCAGTCGGCCTGGCTTCCTTGGGCCTGGGAATGCTGTCACCGCCCCCAGCCCCTGCCTGGCATTTGGGAATCCCAAGCACCAACCCGGGCCCAGCCCTGACCTGATGTTCTCGTTGGGCACCTTCCCGTATCTCTTGATGGCCGAACACTCGTTCTTGTGGTTCAGCCAAGCGTCCTTCTGGCAGGTGCGGTCACAGTAATGGGCAAACTTGCACTGCCCGCAGCGATGGAGCTTCTCCTGCCTCTTAAAGCAGGTGTGGCACACAAAGTTAACGAGGCTGCAAATGAGGAGAAGACAAGTGACTGGGGGGCACAGTGGAAAGAGCACCGTGCTGGCTGGTGGGAGACCCGGGCTCTGGGACTGGCTCAGTGGGCCAGTCCTTGTCTTTCTAGACTTGAGATTCCCACTTTTCAAAATGAGGAACTTGGGCTTCCAAAGGTCCCTCCCAGTTATAACTATTCTTTTAGCAGATATTTTCAAGTGACCCCAATGTGGGGGACACTGTTATCCTCTGCATATAAGCCCTTCAGTTCCATTCAGGCAAGGGTACATTCATGACCTATCTGTGTTAGACACTGGGAATGCCACAGATTTTAGCAGAGAAACTACTGAACTTGCAGTCACCATGCAGTGTGACAAGACTATGACAGGGAACACAAGGTATTCCTGGAACATACTGGAGAAGACACCTGAGAAACATAGGAAGTCTTTCAGGCCAAGGGAATGGGTCGAAATTCCTTATGGCCCCTGGCTAAAAGTCACAAGTCATCTACACTATGTCGTGGAAGGAGGCATTTTGTGTGACATGTCCTTCTCATTGTTGAACGTAATGCCTCCTTCCCAAAAGGCTATCAAATCATAATTATCTACAATATGATGAGATACGAAGCAGAATAGTGGTGTACATGAAAGGAGGTCTACATGCTATATGTGCCAGTTCTGTGTGTTTTGCAACAGTAAGAATTACAAGGTTAGTGATGTCACTAGTGTCATCAGATGTATTCTCCCAGCTCAGAGAGAGGCTGGAAGTGATGAGGAGGAGTAATGCATGCCCATTCCATGGGTGAGGGAGAGATATACAGGAAGATGAGGCTCCTAACCCTGTGCTTCCGGCCCCCCAGTGTTCCCATTACAGAGCCACATGCCCCCATATTAAACCTGCCATTCAAACAGAACAGGATACACAGGAATCATATTTCAAGACGTAACCTGACAACCAGAGTGAGTGCAATCTGATGTGATCCTATATCTCTGGGCCCCAACTGCACAGTCCTGCAATGTGGGGAAGAGAAATCCCTGCCACGGAAGCAGAAAAAAACATAAATGATGAAAACAAGTTCAGTGACATGCAGGGAGGTGCTGAGCTCCCTGGGAGGAAGTGGCAATGTAAACTCAGGTTGGAGTCAGCAGTCTAAACAGGGATCTCAAAAGTATAAGAAAACAGGGTCTTTTTGGAATCACAGAATTGTAGAGCTTGGAGGAAGAAACTTCACAGAACATCCAAGCACAGAAATCCCTTGTGTCCATCCCTGACCAAGAATTTTCTAATTCCCACAGTGAAAAAAAGTTCACTGTTTCTAGGAACAGTCAGTTCGTTGTTGGCCAATCCTAATTGTTGCAAACTTCCTCTGTGTGTTAAGTTTGAATTTGCCTCCCCAGAAAACACTCCTGTACCCTAATTTGTCCCTCTGGATCCTTGCCCCATGGAACAAGCCTGGCCAGGTCAGTTTTTCTAGAATCTGAAGACCCCTGCCTTGCTTCCCATTCATTTCCTTTCTCCAAGTTAAATGCTCCCAAATCCTAGAATAATTCCTTGTACTACATGGTTTCTGGAACTCCCTCACCATTCTGGTGGCCTCTGATATTCCTACAGCCAAAGGAAGGTGGGTATAGCATAAGATCTAGTGGCCAGTGCTTGGGGTCAGGCTCCAGGAACAGCCTGAAGGCCAGGCCCGGTGGTCCCAGCACAGCATCTAGAAGGGGAGAGATGGGTGTAGAGCCAGCTGAGGATACTGCATGCTCTGCTGCTCTAAGCTACATCCTAGGATTCCTAGAGGCCAGGCAGTTTTCAGCCTCTGGCTGGCCAACTCAACACACTGCTATGGCCCCATCTGCTATGAGATACATTGCTAGTAATTTCTTAATAATCATGAAGTGCTCAAGGGCGTGAAAGGTCAGTACTTATTTATAAGTTAGAGCAGATTCAAGGTTATCCTCTAATAACATCTTCCTTACTCTATACCAGCCTTCCCTTAAGCTTTCCTAGTGAGAGAGGAGGAGTAGAATTACACTGGCATACTTGGAATTGCACAGAATCCATAGCCCATTATAACTAAGCAGAGGACGTACGCTGCTTAAGAAGGTCATTTGTCACGAGTGTCTAAGCAGGATAGAGCACATAGAGTTTACGTGGAACCCTGACCACTTTGTGGAATCTCTAAACCCCTGGAGATGGGGAGCTATAAATTTCTCTCATCTGTCTTGAATCTAGATTTCATTCTCTCAAAGGAATTTGAGGCTCGTTAGCAGGGACTGGTTCACTGCTGAAAGATCCAAGTAGATTGGGTCCCAGGAAGGCTCCAAATCTTGTCTCCTGGACACTCAACTGTGAGACCCTGGGTGTCGGCACTTCACAATCATGGTGCCCAGAACATAGTATTCAGATGTGGTGTTATTTACACTTCCTGGATCTCAACATTGTGCTTCCATTAGTTTCACTTAAGTGAAAAACTCACATTAAATTTAAGGTCAAATTAAAAATACAATCACTAGAATCTCTCGAGTTTCCTCAAAGGTTTCTCAGAGTTTCCCTCTGTTTGCCCATAGGGTGTTGCATTTTCTAGATGGCTTTATGGAGGTATAATTGACATATAATATACTGCACATATTTAAAAGGTACATTTTATAGGTTCTGACATATGCATCTATCCACAGAACCATTTTTCCAATCAAGATAATAAACATATCCATCAACCTCAGAAGTTCCTTCCCGACACTGACTTGTTTAACTTGAACTGGAGCCTTCACCTTTGTCCCTATCTGGATGCTTTCCGTGTAGCATTCCAAACTGGCGAGATCATTTTGAATTTTCATTCTGTCATCTTTTATATTGGTGTGCTAAGCTTTCAGTCATCTGCAAACTTGGGAGTATGTCTTAGGTTGGGAAAGAGGAAGGAGGAGCAGATGCCCACCTCTCAGGTCTTAGGACCCAGACCAGGAACACAAACCCAAGGCAGGAAAGAAAGGGAGGAGAGCCAGGAAGTGGTCTGGAGAGGGAAGAGGTAGAAGCAAGCATAACTGTGCTGCCTGTCACTTGTAAGTCCATGCTTGTCTGTTCCAGGAGCTCCCATCAGAGTGCAACCCCATACTAGGATTGCTCCAATATTTTACATTAAATTTGATATTTTTAGAATATTCTAATTTAATATTCTCATCTTTTTATTCATATACATATATTGATCATTCATATTTCATGTATACACTGAAATTTGAGCCTACCAAACAAAAACTTTGCATGTCACAGTTCTCATTCTGTTTCACTGTTTTAGATTTCAAATACAAATAAAAATTCCAGGTGATCATCTAGAATAACAGAAGTTCTGTTTCTTCATCTTTGCAATCACTGCTTATTTCTAATCCCCTTAAAATGTGGGAATTTTTAATATCATAGGGTTGGAGACACGCACTGAACCTTAAGAACTTAATGCTCAAAACAAACATATAGCTGGAAACATGTGTGTTAGAGTCTGACTATATAACTGAGGGTCCTCAGAATTATCTTCCAAGTGGAATACAATGTTTATTAAAGGATAAGTAATTTTAAAATGTGCTAACATGAAGTTTACCCAATGGCAAATTTTCAGAACTTATACCCACATAGATTTTGGAGAAAGAAGGAATGATTTATCCCTAACATGATCTAGGATTGCTGATGCATGGTGACAGTAAAAAACAGATTGATTTTTATTATTGTTGTCTTTGAATTCTGTGTAAAGACCCCTTATGTCCTTTACTGCGGATGGACTCCTTGCCCAGCCCTGTTCTTAGTCCACACTGCCTGTGAGGTTTATTAGGGCAAGTTTTCCTACCCTGGCTCTAAGAGAAAGAATACATCTGGTCTAGCGTTTGCCTGAAGGCTTTCATGAAATGACTTGCTCCACTTCTAATAGGCCCTGATTATGCAGTAACCTATCTGCCATGAACTGTAGCTATATTATGTCTCTAAGAATAAATTCCAGTGAAATGGCCCTGATGTCTTCAAAGTCACAAATAATCACTTTGACCAGGAGAAGGCTGGAAACACAGCCCTGAGATGCTGCAATACAGACTTCACTCCAGGCTGGGTGACAGGAAGACCTTTACAATCACCTATATGATCGTTTTATCAGGCCTGGAATCAATTCAGCAGTCATTTTAACAATATCTCACCACTGTATTATCTCATGAGATTCTTTGCTATCACTTCGCCGTAATACACTTTCAATGACTTTTCATAAAAAGAAAATGTGATCAATGGTTTTTTTCACATAGTGAACTCACAGTGGGTTCCAAACGCAAACCACCAACTAGTTCTTCCAGGCTCACAAATCTGTTTTATATTCTATTCTATAATTTGGCTAGACCTGGAGCCAGGTTTTAAAAGCCGGTGAAACCCAGGAAGCCTTGTCAGTTATCTTACTTAAATTTAGGTCTTCTTGGGGTGAGGCTTACCCTTCTCTCCAGCACGCACCTGCTGTTAAGGCTTAGCCACAGGGCTGGAGCTGGAGAGGAGGAAGGTGCAGAGTAGGGCTTCGCAAACTTTGGTGTGCACACACCTCCTCAGAGAGCTTGTTTAAATTCAGATTCTAATTCGGTAGGTCTGGGTGGGGCCTGGGATTCTGCATTTGTAACAAGCTCCCAGGTGATGCTGATGCTTCAACTTTGAGTAGCAAGAATGTAAAGACAAGAGGAAACCCAAATCTTGCTCCTCTGGTGGGCCACACTGGTAAGTGTCAGGTAGACAGGACAGGAAGAGGAAAAAAAAAAAAATGGGAGAAAAAAAATGGTTCCCATCTCCCATTATTGGTGGTGGGATGGGTATTATGGAAGGTCAAAGTTAGAGTTGGTCAGAGCTGGGTTCAACTCCTGACTCCAATATCTACTGGCTGTGTGACCTTGACCAAGTCCCCTAACTTTCTGAGTCTTTGCTTCCTTATGTGAAAACGGGAATAGCAACACCTAGATCTTGATAACTTTGGAACTAGTGACCATTACTATTGAATGAAACATACTTACTATTTAAAATTCAAGCAAGAAGAAAATTACAAAGAAGTTCTGAAATCCCCCACTCTCAGTGACTTTAATAAATGAAATAACATGTAAAAGTAGCCAGCACAGAGACTGGCGCAGGACGAGTGCTTAGTGGACGTCAGCCTGGTCCACCCTCCCGCCTGTCACACAGGGAGGTTGGGCCAGGTGACCACTGAGCTCCTGCTCCCCTGCCCCCACCAGCCCACTCAGGCTCAGGCAGCTGTGCAGAGGGATGGAGAACCTCCGTGTGGGGACAAGGCCACGTCCCTGAAATACCCACCCTGCCTCCCTTACTTCTCCCAGTGCAGGAGAATGTCCCAAAGACATGAAGTCCCAAACCTATATTTTAGATTCCAGGCAAAAGACCAATTGTCCCAGCCAGGCTTAGCTGGTTGACCTTTAGCGAGTCTCATATTCCTATTCATACAAGAAGATATTTACTCCCATTTATACAGCACTTTGCTATTTTCAAAGACATGTTTTTCATAATTCTCTTTTTTACATCTTCACAACAACCTTTAGAGTAGTGGTGATCATTATCCCCAAGGGACATTATTCTTGTGAGAGTCCCTGATGCTGGCCACTGCTCCAGCAGAGGGCAGATGCAGCTCGAAGCCACCTGCCCGCCTGCAGCCCTGAGAGCACCCTGCCCGGCAGCTGGTCCTCACTCACGCTCCACCATGCGGCCCTGCTGGGCTCTGTCATCTGTCAAAGTCAAGAGGGCTGGAAGGGCAGCTGCTGCTCGGCTCCTTGTATGGAAATAGCCAGTTACTGGACAGATAAACGCAAAGACAAGGCTGCCGCATGGGGGATGAGCCCTCTGAAGTCACGGCCAGAAAGGACTGAACCAACAGTTCTGTCTCTCTGGGATGCTTGCAAACCCTCAGCCTGCCAGGTCTCCCCTCAAAAATTGGGGAGAAGTGTTCTAAAGAACATTCCATCCTTCAAGTACCCAGAAAACTTCACAATATTTTAGATTTTCTCATTCCTTCTTTCTTTTCTTCCTTCTTTCCCTCTCCCCTCCCTCCCTTCCTTCCCCTTTTCCTTCCTTTCACAAGTATTTATTGAGTATCTTTTATGTGCCGTGCACAGAGCTGGGTAATAGAGAGCCTTAACGGTAAAGAAGACCCGACCTTGCCTTCAAGCATAGACAGTCCACAAGCATGGTGACCCTCTGTAAGGGTCAAGGCAGGAAGACCTGACTTCCACTGAGGTGGGGGAGACGAGGAATCCAGAAAGGCAGTCAGTCATCTAGGAGGTAAGTAGGCACTGTTCTCACCCTCTGAAGATGGGCTGAGGCTGAACTCAGAGAAGGTCAAGGTCTTCAGGGAAGCGGCGCCCACAGGAGTCAGAGGCCTCCGCGTGGGGATGTGCAGGCACACAGAGGAGACAGGAGCCGCTGCTTGACAAGATCGTGGGATTCATGTTGGCCCTGAACATTATAAACCTCGGCATGAGAAGTCAGGGGGATTGCTCCCTTGGATCAGGCCTAGGAATTGCCAATTTATTTTTAACGTCCCTTTTTATTAAAACACCAACTCTCAAGAGTTTCTCTGCCACATTCCCATGACGAGGTCTACACGCCCCACACACCCCACACAGACCTGCATGCACGTCCGTGTTCCAGCGTGTTCCCACTGTCACCACATCCCTCAAATCACATTCAAAGCACATCCTCAGATGCAAATGAGTGATGATGGCATCATTAGGGAGGCAAACTGCCATTTGATCTGCTCTATGCATAAAAGGCAAATATCGGCCAGGCGCGGTGGCTCACGCCTGTAATCCTAGCACTCTGGGAGGCCGAGGCGGTGGATCGCTAAAGGTCAGGAGTTCGAAACCAGCCTGAGCAAGAGTGAGACCCTGTCTCTACTAAAAATGGAAAGAAATTAATTGGCCAACTAAAAATACATAGAAAAAATTAGCCGGGCATGGTGGTGCATGCCTGTAGTCCCAGCTACTCGGGAGGCTGAGGCATAAGGATTATTTAAGCCCAGGAGTTTGAGGTTGCTGTGAGCTAGGCTGATGCCACGGCACTCTAGCCTGGGCAACAGAGTGAGACTATGTCTCAACAACAAAAAAAAGGCAATTATTCCCAAACTGCAGAATCTAAGAGTTATTTAGCAATAGAGCTCACAACAGGTCATGTGACATGCCAACATGTCTTGTCTCTGCAGCTAAAAGTGCCAAATAAAGGCAAAAAGTCTGGCTGGGTATTGTGGCTCATATTTGTAATCCTAACACTTTGGGAGGCCAAGGAGGGAGGATTGCTTGAGGCCAGGAGTTCGAGACCAGCTTGAGCAAGAACGAGATGTCATCTCTACAAAAAATAGAAAAATGAGCTGGCATGGTGGTGCTGGTCCCAGTTACTTGGGAGGCTGAGGCAAGAGGATTGCTTGAGCCCAGGAGTTTGAGGTTGTAGTGAGCTATGATGACAACACTTCACTCTAGCCTGGGTAACAGAACAAGAAAAAGGAAGGAAGGAAGGGAGGGAGGGAAGGAAAGAAAGACATAAGTCTAAATCTACTGTGGTTGTCCTTAGCATCAAGTACAAACATTTAAGGCTGTGACCTGAATACTTTAACAAACCCTTATTCATTCATTTTCTGAACTAATTGTTCAGAAATTTCTCTAGTCCTTTTATTAAAATTATTTCCATTTTTAGCATAATTTATCTCCCAACACCCACCCACCAGCTGTTATCACAGGAAAGGCCACATGTGTGTTTGTGTATCTGCCAGGGCTAACCCTGGTATCCCCACAGGCTCACATGGAATTACACTGGCTAAAAGCCCAGCTGTCTCCACTGGACCTAGAGAAACTCATAACGGGTTCGATTTTCAAAAAAAGCCTGGATGACAGTAATTTCTTTTAAAGTACTCAGCTTTTTCTCATGTTCCCCTCTATCTCTTCCCCTACACACGTACATATACATATACGTATACACATACACAATCTCCTGCACACTTTCAACTCCTTAACCAGAATCATTTAAGAACTGATCAAGCTTTTATTTAAAGAACTTTTTTAAAAATCCACTAACTGTCCTTGCTCTTTCTTAACATATTTTGTGATGAATTGGATTAATCTAGAAAATGTATATTATTAGTTGTGGCAGGCTGAATAACAGCCCTCCCCAGATGTCAATGCCCTAATCCTCAGAACCTGTGACTACGTTACCTTACATGGCAAGGTGGCCTTTGCATATGTAATTAAAATTAAAAACCTTGAGATGGGCACAGGATCCTAAATTATCTAGGTGGGCCCAATGTCATCACAAGGTCCTTATAAGAAGGAGGCAGGAGGTCTGAGGGGTAGAAGATGCTACACCGCTGGTCTTAAATACATAGGAAAGAGGCCAAGAGCCAAGGAATGTGGGTGGCCTCAAGAAGCTAAAGATGGCAAAGAAACAGAATTGGGAGCCCATTTTAGACTTCTAGCCTCCAGAACTATAAGATAATAAATATGTGTTGTTTTAAGGTTATGGTAATTTGTTACAGCAGCAATAGGCAACTAATACATTGGTTTATTATTGCAAGCACTTATTTCCCTTTTTATAATAATAACATGTGTATTCTTGTTTCTTACCTGAGTTTCTGGATCTAACCATTCTCAGGCCCCAGAACCAGCTTTTGATTCTTCTGAACTTGAGGGACGGGTACCCTTTCCTTTATTAATATTAAATATGATTAACTAGATTGGCAAGAACAAAAGAAAATGAAGCAGGCAATGCTGTAAAGCCCACTTGGGGGCCAGTGAGAAGTGATGGCTGGACAAGACATGGGGGTACTCAATCCTGCTTTATGACTCACCCCTGTGTGACCTGAAGGCCCATGATCTCTCTGAGCCTCAGTTTCCCCATTTGTAAGAGAGGATTGAATAAATTCAATGGGTCTCAACCTTCTGGGTTGGGGACCATTGAAAGTAATGAAAGCTATGGACTTTCTCTCCAGAAATAAAAAGCATGTATGCACAGCTACATAAACTTTGATCCTCCAATTATAGGTATTTCCCTAGCTAAAGATTCATGGATCCAGATGAGGAACCCCAAGGCTAGACAAACTCTAAATTCAAGACAAACTTAGATACACTCAAATTCTGGCACTGCTAAAAGGGAATAACTAAATAGTATTTTAGTTCCTAGCACTGCCCTCAAGCACCATTCCTGTGCAATTTCTTATATTTGATGATAAAAGAATAATGAAAGCAAACTCCATTCCTCTATTAGCACAGCACTCCTCTCTTGTTGCACCAGAGCCCTTTGCATGTACTGAGAAAATCGTGTAACCCATAGAATCTTAGGCTGGAAGAGATCTTCAGGGTCATATTCCCCTTATGTTGCTCGACCCTCTGTATAAGCAGAACTTTGCCAGATCTTTACCAGGAAATGGTGAGGGGCCTCGCAGATAGACCTGTCCATCGTCAGACAGCACCGGCAGGCCCATTCTACTCACTGGGCAATCGAGGCTCAGTGCCGAGGGCCTTAAAGCTTCTACGTGTCCCAGAAAAAAGTCTGGGGCCTGAAAACACCTTTCAATATTGCTAAAACAAGCCACAAGGACCCATTGACATGAAAAATAAATAAATAAATAAAAATAATAAAATATAGTAAAATAAATATAAAGATAAAAATATTGCTAAAAAATGTTAAACTAAAACAGAAAACGCAAAATGAAAATCAATAACAATTTTAAAAGCAGAATTGTAAAAATCCATTCAGAAGTGATAAGCAGAACTACACCTCACATG
This sequence comes from Cheirogaleus major, assembly GCA_963574435.1. NCBI lineage: Eukaryota > Metazoa > Chordata > Mammalia > Primates > Cheirogaleidae > Cheirogaleus > Cheirogaleus major. The sequence continues at coordinate 3,774 of CAUYPO010083008.1, read as the reverse complement.
TCATGACGTGGCACCTCCGAAGGTAAGGAGTTCCAGAGCCTACGTAATTTTTACATGGCTTGAGCTCTGACTCCTGGGGCTTTTTCTCTTTCCCATTTTGACCTGAAAGATGACTCTGAAACTTCTGTCCAAGGTGCCTGAAGGTTTTAACTTTTCAGTTAAAAAAAAAATGCTCAGTAGCCTCCTTTTTCTCAAATGATAGCTTCTTATTTGTAGATGGCTATTAAGAGAAAAGATTCTCCAACCTAACTATGTAACATGCTTCAGATTCCTTCACCTGCTTGATTCTGAACTCATTCCAGTTTGACTATGTATCTATTATGTATGGATATTGTTTGATGGTTATGATGATGATGGTGATGGTAATGATGCAATTTTATTCATGTTGCTATAAATTGTCCTCCATGGATTTTATTCTGTAGATCAACTGGGTTATCTAACTGATTGATTTTAGAGTTTGGAGAAAATGTTTCAGGGGTCTGGAAGAGTCCTTCTAGGGCCACCCACAGAAAAGATAAGAATCTAATAATCTCTTTGCTGAAGACATGACTCACTCTTAAGGCTAAAACCATTTATCTTCTCATTCTACTTGACATGAAATAAACTAAATAAGCTAAAAATGAAAAATAAATGAATATACCATGTTTCCCTGAAAATAAGACAGGGTCTTATATTTATTTTTCCTCAAGAAGACACCCCAGGGCTTATTTTCAGGGGATGTGTTATTTTCCCCTCAAAGCCTCAGCTTACAGCACGCACAGGATGGCCAAGACCTGACAGGGGGAGCCAACCTTGTTGGTGGGGCTGCCCGCACCTTTCCGGTCACCTCTGGGATAGTAGCTGTCAGGATGGGGCAGATGAGAAGGGCTGCTCATCTTCTTTACGGCTCCGCGACCAAATGCATGGGTTGTGCAGATACGCTGCATAGCCACGCCCATCACTAGGTCTTATTTTCAGGGTAGGGCTTATATTGCGCAAATGCTTAGAAATCCTGCTAGGGCTTATTTTATAGGTAGGTCTTATTTTTGGGGAAACATGGTAATAACAATAAGGAATAGAATAAAAATGAGCTAAAGAAACAAGAAAGAAACTTAAAGCTTAGATATTATTTTTTAAAGTACACATAAGAAAAATGTATACTTTTAAAAATAAGATAAAAGAAAGATATACAAAATGTTTAAAAGACTTAACTAATTGAAGACTACAAAACAGTTGAAATCAAAACAAAAATGATACAAAAGAATTCCAACAATTTAGAAGACCTGGATATAAAGGAGTAATAAACAAATGCGGGCCAGGTGTGCTGGCTTACACCTATAATCCCAGCACTTTGGGAGGCCAAGGTGGAAGGATCATTTGAAGTCAGAAGTTCAAGACTAGTCTGGGCAACACAGCAAGACCCCTGTGTCTACAGAAAAATTAAAAATAAAATTTTTTTAAAAAAAATAGCCAGGCATGGTGGCACACACTTGTATTCCCAACTACTCAGGAGGCTGAGGCAGGAGGATTGCTTGAGCCCAGGAATTTGAGGCTGCAGTGAGTTATGATCATGCCACTACACTCCAACCTGGGCAACAGAGCAAGACCCCATCTCTTAAAAAATATATGTATAAGACCTATGAAAAGAAGAAAAAAGTAAAAAAATAAAAAAATTTTAAATAAGATATGCATATATTAATACTTAAATATTGAGGGCATCAAAAGAGAACAGACAATTCATAAAAGAATAAATATTAATGACTAATAAAAATGTTACCTTCTCTAACATTAAAAAAATCAAATTAAAACAATAGTAAAATAAGTTTTTACAGGTTAAGTTGGAAATATGATAAAGTAAAATATGATAAAGTAAAGTATGGCTCTGTTGGCCAGTATTGGGATAGAGAGACAAGCCCCATGCCACTAGTGGAGAACAGTATGATCTCCTTCGGTGAGGTGATTTGGAAATCTGTACCAAAGGCCTTAAAAATGTCTTTTGAACCCAAAATTTCTACTTCTAGGAGTTTATCTTTAATAAATAATCAGAGATATTTGGAAATATTTGCTAGGAAAAAATAGAAAACACCCCTGATATCCAAAATATGGCATCTAATTAAATTAATACACAACAGTCAACAAAACGAATATTATGCAGCCATTAAAATGGTATAGAAATATATTAATGGTTTTGAAAGTTACAACAAATTGTGAAGTAAAGAAAACAAGTTACAGAATAATCCCACTTTTTGAGAGAAAAAATATATACTTCAAATTGGTACTAATTGATCAACATTTATGGGCACATATGCAAGTAACATTCATCAGATGTTGGGCAGGAGGGAGGAGGGAAGAGGAGATAGGTAAATTCACACCTAATGGGTGCGATCTATCTGGGGATGGGCACACTTGTAGCTCTGACTCGGGTGGTGCAAAGGCAACATATGTAACCTCAATGTTTGTACCCCTGTAATATTTTGAAATAAAAAATTAAAAAATTTTAAAATAAATAAATAAAATCAAGTCAATGAAAGGGACATGTCTCACTAATTTCAGCTTGCTAGGCAATGAGTCTACTCCACTGCATCTCTTCTATTGCTCAGAAGATGCAGAAAGTTTAGGAGAAATTGTGTACCATTTAAGACAAATATATATTGATTGATTTTTTCTTTTACTAAAATAGAATAATTCTAGGAAAACTAATCTGTGGACTTTGTGTTGTCTTATTTCTCTAAGCCAGCTTCCTATTCCATCTTTCAGTCTTACTAAGAGAAATAAAATTAATATTTAGAATTCTACTTTAGGGAAATGAAGGAATGTCAATGTGTATCTTCTCTCTTATTCTCTGGAATTTTTCATATATAATCAAAACTTTTCTTAAAACTAGTATCAAAGACAAATATTTTTCTCACTGCCATACCAATTGATATTCATCATTGTCACTTTATGGGTTTAGTGTTGCAAGGCCAGAACTTCAGAAGCTGATAATTTCCTGTAGGGTAACTTACATGCCTATAATTATATGTACCCATTTTATAATGATTCTTTTGGTATGTGATCTGAAAACCATTTAGAGATATAAATTCATCATCTCATATTTTTACTTCTTAAAATAATAATTTTAAAAATTAAACAAAAATATATACAACTTAATTATATTGAATGAAAAATTATTTAATGTACCACTTAATCTTAAATTTTTAAAATCATTAAATGATTATTAAATGCACCATTTTTATTCACTACTAAGAAAGCAAAAATCATTCTTCCAATTAAACCATAATGAGTCATAGATTTTAGGATACATCATGATTTAAATGTTAAAATGAAATATGTATTTTGGAATTGACAAAATATGTGCTCTGTAGTTGATAAATGTGGCCCACTATATGTATGCCATTTTTCTTCCATTCTAAAATATCTGTGAAAAATGAATACCATCATCATTTTTCACAGACATAGAAAAAATAATGTTATACTTCGTATGGAACCAGAGAAGACCCCGTATAGAAAATCAATCCTAGGCAATAAAAACAAAATAGGAGACATCAATTTACCAGACTTCAAACTATACTACAAGGCTCTAGTAATTAAAACAGCTTTTTATTGGCACAAGAACAGGGACATTGACCAGTGGAACAGAACAGAGAACCCAGTTATAAAACCATCCTCATATAGCCAACTAATCTTCGACAAAGCAGATAAAAATATACACTGGGGAAAAGAATCCTTATTCAATAAATGGTGCTGGCAAAACTGGATAGCCACATGTAGAAAACTGAAACAGGACCCACACCT
>CAUYPO010083005.1:0-67904 GCA_963574435.1 Cheirogaleus major | reverse complement strand
CCTGGGGCTTTCACCAGGTGCCCAATCTTCTAGCCAGCAGAATCCTGAGCCAAATAAACCTTTTTCTTTATAAATTCACAGCCTCTGGTATTCCTTTATAGCAACACTAAATAGACTAAATGATATCCATTTCTTTTTTTCCTTCCTTCCTTCCTTCCTTCCTTCCTTCCTTCCTTCCTTCCTTCCTTTCTTTCTTTCTTTCTTTCTTTCTTTCTTTCTTTCTTTCTTTCTTTCTTTCTTTCTTTCTTATCTAACTTATTATTGCTTATTTTATTAGGTTTAATGACATATCTCCTTCACCATATTTCCCTAGAAGATTATTATACGTGTTTGTGTAGAAGAATACTATAGGAAGATTAATATGTTGGAAGGATTAGTGGCCAGAAGGAAAGGAACCAGAGAGACAAACTATGGGGGAATAAAAATACAAAGGAAGGGGTGGGTGGAGTGCAAGTTTTTAAGTGTTACCAAAGATAAGGAAGGAAGAGTAGGAAGGGATAATAATGATATTTTGAGGTTGGGTGATTGGCAATTTAGGAGTAGGAACTGATTTAGGAGGCAGAGAAGAAGTTTATTATTAGATATTTTAATTTTGAGGTACTGATAAAATATTTAGGTATATCCAACAAGTAGTTAGAAATATTGATGAGGACTTTAGGAAAAAATTAGAAGTTAGAGAGATTTGGCTACCCTTCACCTTGAACTATTACAAAGATCAGATTGTCAAATTAGACTCACAAATTAGAGCTCTTACTCAGTATCAAACTTTACTAATAATCTCAAATCTCAAGACATCAAGAAGTTAGATAAAGCGGGGACTGTCTCGGGTAATTCATTGGTTTCCCAGGTCCTTCCTTTCCATGTCAGACATGGTCTTTCCCCCAAAATAAAAGATGAGGTCTCTAAATGCAGTTTTCAGGTTACCTTACTATATGGGGAACATTTAGATTACAAAACATCTCCTTTTTTTTTTTTTAACACAGATTATTATAGGGATTTGGGGACTTTTTAAAAGAGGTCATGACTCAAAGGTCTACAGATTCTTGTTTTATTTAACATAAGTAATCCTGAATACGGATATTCTGCTAAGAGAATTCTATAGATAAAGACTCTTGTCATATCAAACCTCTCTCTTCCAGGAGATCCAGTGACCGACAGGTTTCCAGGGAGATTAGACTGGGCCATCCACCCTTAACTTGAGAAAATCTCTCTGGTAAAAGGGATAGAAATTGACCACAGACTAGCTACCTTAACATATTCCTTCCCTCATATAAACTCAGTAACTGAAATTTGGCATGGATGAGAAGTTGAAAGGACAGTGTCTACAGTGAAAATTAGAATAGCCATTTGAGAAATAGAAGGAGAAAGAGGAATCAGTAATGGGAAGGGAAGAGAAAATTCAGAGAAAAAGAATAAATTTAGTGTGGCTGGGAAGTTTAGCTTTTTTCTACTATCTGCTATTCTCTTTCTCATTAGTAAAAGAACCAAAATTTTACTTCAGAGTAAAGATTATATTTCCCAGACTCCCTTGCACTTAAGGACGATATTGTAACCAAGTATTTACCAGTAAAACCTATGAGGAAACTTATGAAAGTAAGGAACTTACTTCCCTAAAAAGAGGGGAAGTGCCTTTCTCTTTTCCTTCCAAAAGTCTGCTGTTTAAAATGTGGACGTAATGGCTGGAGCTCCAGCACCCACCTTGGGCAATAAAAATAATTCTTGCATCATAGAGATGGTAGTCCAGAGAGTGGCAAAGACACTAGGCTCATGACAGCTCTGTGGTGTTCTTGTCAATGCTGGACTATTTCCTGACTTCTTCTAAGTGAGTTACAAATAAACTTCCATCTGGTTTAAGTCACTGTTTAAGGACTTCTTTTCCTAGTTGCTACCCTAGAAAAAGTATCCTAACTGGACATCCAGGATGGCTCAGTATCAGTTAACGTTGACTATATTTTGTCTTTCACATAATCACCTTCTTTTCAACAAAGATCACATTGTGAAGCCACATGAATGAGATATCAATGTTCTCCAGCATTTCAGTATCTTAATAAAAATCTAATCTGAACAATTCTAGTTTAATCTTTACCACACCTATGAAGACTTTCTTTTTCTGACCTCAAGGTACATCCTCTTTATCATAAGCAAGTTTTTCTTTTTAAGGATAAGAATTGCCTAAATGTTCTTTTTCACTATTGTGGTATGGAATATAATAATATACTATACTATCAATTCTAGTTAATTGAGTGTCTTTGTGAATCATATTAAGTACTTTACAAGCATAATTTTATTTAATCCTCATAACCCTACGAGATGGGTGGTAATAGTGTTTCTAAGGGAACACTTGTCTAGTAAGTGGTTAGCCTACAGTTCAAACCCAAGCTGTTTTGGTTTCAGAGCATGAGGTCACTAGGCTACTCTGGTTTGAAGCTTCTGGGGTCTCTTCCAGTTTTGTATTTAAAGAGACAAGGTCAAAGATTGGAAGAGATGTCTCTTAATGACATCAAGATGGAACCACCCTATCTGGTCTGTCCTTTACCCCCTCTATGGCTACGAATGTACAGAGGACTGTTTGAGGATAAAGACACGTAATAAGAATACAATCTAAGTAACCAAAGTTTCTGGGGTTTTGCATTTTTCCCCCAAACTGAAAAGCAACAAGTAGGGAAGATGGGTCCTATGGAACTGTCAGCTTCCACACACCAATAATCAGAAAAGACCTCAAACTGGCTACCATGATGGGAGTTCTGAGGCTGTGGCTGGTAGAGAAGCAGCACCTGCGACTCTGTTTCAAAACTGAGCTGTCTGAAATGGTTATACCAGAAAGCTAAAATTACTAGATGGTTGTTACAGAAGAAACCCAGGGTTAGAACAGTTCTCAGTAGGAAGCATTAAAATGTATTCTTACAGCTCTCTGACCTTTTTATTTAGAAAGTGGCCAACCAAAGCCTTCCATGAATTTTAAGGAAGAACAGTTGGAACATCAATAAATAGTAAACAACCTAATGAGTACATTTTGTTTTTTAACAGCATTGTAAAAATACAGGACAAAAAGGTCATCTTTATCTGGACATACACAGAAACTTATAGAGTCCTTGAATTAGAACAGGCATTTGCATTTTAGTGTCATTAGTTTGGGAATTCACCAAGAAAAAAATGTCTAAAGACTCTCAAAATAGCAGTTTGCAAAAGAAAACATACCCCATTCCAGGTATACCTTCAGACATTTAAAAGAACTTTTTGACTGCTGGGAGAAGGTCAGGTCTTCAGATAAAATGTACTCAGGAGTCATTCAGTGTATCCATGGCAACATATCACCAAACCAAGTAGGTACGCCATCCCAACCTCAGCCCACCCAGATAGTTAGAGTGCAGTGATGTTACATTGCTTAAGTCCCGCCTGTCCATAACAGCAGGAAGTCCTGACGCATACTTTCCAAGTATGATGAGTCTCCCAAAGAAGGTAAAGGGTTCACAAATTTCTTCTTGGTCTCTGTTCATCACTTCAGCCAGGCAGGCAGCTCACTCCCACAGGCTGCATCTACTGTTGCTGGAGTCTGCCATGTGCCCTCCACGAAGGGGCTCCAGCTGCCTACGTGGTGGAGAGGCTTGTCTACCTTGCCCAAAGTCTTCCAGTAGAGGAGAGGGAAGAAAATCCTCCCTCCTTCAGTCTAGTACCAGGCTATGTGCATTTCTTTTGATGAAATTCTCTCATCTCTTACTCATTCATAATAGTCTACTAAGATTTCTCAGTCTTTAATGTATGAGATCCTAGTAACTCCCTTCTGGCAGACTTGTGCCCAGGAAGCCTAACTCCTTCTTTCACCCAGCGCGAGGTGTGGAGTGGTTGGCCCTATGTGTGGTCTTGATAATGTGATCATCAGTGGTAAATACTTGAGCAGAAATATACACAAACATCTACTAAAAATAAACACCTGTTTTCAGAGATTGTTCACAATCTGCTTTTGGGGTGTGCTTGTGGTAGGCGAAGGGGATCCTTTCCAGCTGCAGGCACAGTCTCACTACAGATATAGCCAATTACATTATAAAAAAAAAAATTAACCTTGGCCTGAAGAATCAGCCATCAGGAGGTCAGCATCTTTCCATGAACAACAAACAATGAGTGGGTATTATGTATACATACAAACATACACAAATACATGTACATACATATGCATATTCATACCGTCCCCCCCACAGGCTCCGGTTGTCAACCCTGCACCATCATGCTGCAGACACCTACCAAGTCCTTCTTTGGGGGACGAGGCATTTTTGGCAATTAAGGTTATTATTTAAGGTAAAATGAGATATTTTTATTTTTATTTTTATTGAATTTCTCCTCAGTTTTCTCTGTACACTCCCTCTTATAATGGAGATATTCCACAGGTGTTCACATTCTAAACGGTCTTGTCAAAAAGCCCTCCTTCATGGCGTAAAGAAAACCCACCCTACCCCATGTGCTGGCCTGGCCTGGAGCTGAGAGAAATCCACACAGCTGTGAAAGGTAGATCAGCATTGCCGATCTTCCTCCAAAGAATTCTCTCTGAGCCATCAGTCAAGAATCACTTTCCTGGAGAATTTAGCTCATTAGGAACTAAGAATCCTTCTCCCTTTGGAGTGTCCCAGTGAAAGCTTTTTATTCATATAGATAACAAGCAGAGGCATCCCTGCTGGCTTATTTACATACTTAATAGAAGTGCTGAGTTGCCCCCTTCTGTGCTTGAGGCTCTGCCAGAACGGAGATGTCTCTGGTGTCTCTGGGACAGGAGAAGACGTGTCAGAGCGTACCGTCCACATGCTATGCTTGCAGTTACCCCTCCAGGGCTTACAGGCAGAACAAAAATGAAACCAATTTCTTTTGCTTTGTACAAACTTTATTATTTTGCAGATTGAAAATTCAGGAATTCTAGAACAGGCAGTGCAGTTGGTATCATTGCTTTTACCATCCAACATTATTCATTCATTTTTTGTTTAACAAATATCTACGTAATGCTTACTATGTACAAGTACCACGTAGGTGTTGGCAATTCAGCAATGAACAAGGCAAAGTTTTAGCCTTCGTGGAGCTTAGTCTAGATCAATCAGTCAAACAAACAAACAAAAAAGAAAAGCACATGAAGCACATGCATAAAACATAATTTCTCATAGTGAAAAGTGATATGAAAAAAGGATAGCAGGGTGAAGGGCCGAGAGCTGACGAGTGAAGGAATGAGGCAGAAAGGAATTGGAGGTGGTTTAGATTGAGAGATCAGGGATGGCTTGGCTTCTTGGATGCTGACATGAAGAAGGCAGCCCCGAGATCTGGGAGAAGAATTTTCCAGGCAGTGGAACTTGAAAAAGTAAAGAACCCGAGGCAGGAGCAGCCAGGGGAGATGAGGAACAGCAAGAGGCCAGTGTGGCTGGAGTGAGCAAGGAGGAACTAGTGGGACTGACATTGAGGGAAGGCCACACAGCAGATGACTCAGGCCCTCCCACGCTATGGTAAGAGTGTGAATTGTTTCATAAACGGGAGGGGAGTTTGCTGGAGAGTTTTGATTTGGCTCCAAATTAGGGTTTAAAATTAAGCACTTGGCCCACTGCCACGGAAATTATCAGGAGGTATAGAGGAGTGGGCAAAGTTTGGAAGCTGAGAGACCACCTAGGAAGCTATGACCTGTTCTACTTTCCGGAAGACTTCCAGTCCATTGAGTTTTTTTACTTCTGTGTCCATATTTTTAATTGCTAAGGCTCTATTAGTTCTCTGAATATTTCATTTTTATAGCATTCTTTTCTTGTTTCTTGAGGCAATTTTTTTCTCTTATCTTTCAGAAGATATTATTATTACTCTTTGAAGTTCTCTTTTCTCTGAATTGTCTCTATTGCTGACAAGTGTGTTTTATTTTATTATTATCATTTTTTAGGCTCAGTGGTTAAAAACATAGACTGAAGCCAGATTGCCTGGTTGGAATAATAGCTTCTCAGTTTACTAACTGTATAACTGTGGGCAAGTTACTTAATACCTCTATGCCTCAGTTTCTTCATCTTTTCCATGGGGATAATAGTAGTATTAACTGAAATGGTGACTAAATGAGTAGGATTTAAATGGTGAGGATTAAATGAGTGAATAGATGGCTGGGCATGGTGGCTCATGCCTGTAATCCTAGCACTTTTGGAGGTTGAGGCTGGAGGATCGCTTGAGGATAGGAGTTCAAGACCAGCCTGAGCAACATAGTGAGACCCTGTCTCTACAAAAATTGTTTTAAAAAATTAGCTGGGTGTAGTAACACACACTTGTAGTCCCAGCTGCTCAGGAGGTTGAGGCAGGAGAATTGCTTGAGCCCAGGAGTTTGAGGTTGCAGTGAGCTATGATGATGACACTGCACTGTAGCCTGGGCAACAGAGCAGGATCCTATCTCATAAATGAAACAAAATAAATGAGTAAATACACATAAAGTAATTAGAACAGTGCCTAGCTCACAGTAAGCAATGCTCAGTAAGAATTAGCTCTTATTTTTCCTATTTGCTTTGGTCTATCTGTTATATTAGATGCTTTCATCAAATGCCCGGGGATTCTTGACTCTACGTTCCTATTTAAGAAGGATACTGTAAGCTGGGTGTGCTGGCTCACACCTGTAATCCTAGCACTCTGGGAGGCTGAAGTGGGAGGATTGCTTGAGGTCAAGAGTTCAAGACCAGCCTGAACAAGGGCAAGACCCCATCTCTACTAAAAAATAGAAAACATTAGCTGGACAACTAAAAATATTACTAGAAAAAAATTAGCCAGGCATTATGGTGCTCACCTGTAGTCCCAGCTACTGGGGAGGCTAAGGCAGGAGGATCACTTAAGCCCAAGAGTTTGAGGTTGCTGTGAGGTAGGCTGACACCACAGAACCCTAGCTGGGGTGACAGAGTGAGACTCTGTCTCAAAAAAAGGGGGGGTTAAAAAAAAGAATGGGGCACTGACAGTCTGTCTTGGAGCTCTGGGCAAGAGAGGAAGGCTTGCTCACTATGGGGATGACTCTAGGGTCCCTGGTGGGACTGGATCCTTTGGGAACAGTATCTATCTTTAGTTCTTTTCTCTTGGGCTGGTCAGATTCTCAGAGAAAGGATCTCTCAGTTTCCTTTCCGGGTTCTCAACATTCAGGTTGTAAGCTTTCATGTCATTCCCCTAGTTTCCAGTGGTACCTCTTCCATCAATTGTGTTTTATGCCCCAAATCTACAGTTCCTTTCTTTAATCCTCTCCAAAGAATGGCCTTCTAGTTTCTTCCTGGGTAGGTCGGAACAGACACCTAGCTTGTAAGGATGGGAGAAGACTGCAGTGAAACTTCTTTTCAACACTTTCTTTTCATTTCCTGCTTTCAGCCTCGTCTTTACCCTCACTTCAAAAGACACCAAGTCCTACCAACTCCTAGGCCTTGGGGAGGGTTCATCAGTGTAAACATGGCTATTTCTCAGCTTTCCTCACTGATTTTTGGGATTTAGCCTTCTTTGGACAGCCAAGTTTATATGTTTTTCAGCTTCTAAATTTTATTACCATTTTTCCTCTCTGGCTTTCACTTTCTTTGTTAAAAAATTCCTTTGTAGTTTTTTCATGGGATTTAGGAAAGATCAGAGACACATGTGAGTGGATACTCAGTCCATCATTTGTAACTGGGGGTCCAGCCCCTTATTTTAAAGATTTGAAGTCTGAAGTCCTGGAAGTCTGCACAATTTGTTGGAGACAACATGGAGAGATTAGTTTCCCCTATTTGTGGCCCAAAACTTTTCCCACTACTTCATCCTGACTTGTAGCAGCATCAGAAGACCTGCTTTGATGAAGGTGAGTAGATTTTTTTTGTGATCTCAATGTCCAAGAGCAAAGAGCCCACTCTGGCCTCCAGCCTGTGGAGGGCTTGTAAATTTGTGATTCTTCAACTTTTCTAAATCCTCATGCATGGAGCTCTTATCTGTATTTTGGAGAGCAACTAGACTTCCTTATTTTCCCCTACAGTAGGCTAATGCCTGAGGGAGGTGCCTCCTTCTAATAGATTCTCATAAAGAGAGTGAAATTTCTCTGAATTTTTCAGTAACATAATGGATAGTTCCTCTTAGGAAAAATACAACCAGGCTATGAGACAACATGTATGAGACAAAGCAATGTGGTGAAATATAGGGAATGAGTTGGGGGAAATGGAATCAATGATAAGCTAACTGGGGCCAGGATCAAATGAAGCCTATTAAGAGGAGATGAATGCTGTAGCAGAATGCAGGATGGGCCAGAAGAATTATCTGGAAGGTTTTATCTGCTGTAAGATTTTGTAATTTGGGTCATGAATATCCTAACTATGAAAGAGAAGACTTTGTATTATAAAAACATCTGAAGCTTCTACACAACTTTTAAGGCTTATAAACAGAACACATTCAAGCTAGAAGAGAACATCATCTAAATTATTTGTTTTATAGAAAAAAAATTTGACCTTAGGAATTTGCTTAATGTTGCATAACTAACTGGTAGTAGAATTTTAGAAAAATTTTATTCCCTTTCAGACAGGGTTGAAGTGGAAGGTCAAAGTCTTTAATTCATGCATTCATCCAATACATATTTATTACAGGCCTACTCTATGGCAGAAAGTGCCCTAAGCACTAGGGATCTATCTAGGGGTAACAATCAGAAAAAGCTTTGACTTCATGGAGTTTATATTCTGGTGGGGATAGACAGGGAATAAACCAGTAAGCAAATGAATACACACTAGGGAACATGAAGAAAAATAAAAAAGGCTAACAGCGATTGAGGGTGATGGCTATTTTAGAGTGATGTGAAAGGACAGCATTGCTAGTAAATCACCCAACATAAACACATCAGTGCACACACCAGTGTACTTGCCCCCATTGCTTGCTTCTTGCTTGACCACTTGTGGCTTAATTTGTTTTGTTTTTTTAAGAGCTTATTTTGCAGAACTGGAAGAGTGCTAAAAAAACAGAATAGGGCATATATCCCCTCGGCGTCTGCCAGACCACACATTCCAAGAAGTCAGATAAAACCAGCCCAACAGAAAACAACTGCCTTCTGTTATCATTTCACATCAATGCTCTGGAAAACAACCACTTTCCATTATCATTTCGCAACTACAACTACTCTGCTTCTTATAACTCCAATAAAATACCAAGCCACTCATCTCTGGGGGCTGGCGTTCTTTCTTCCTTTCATGCCATGCCCTTTCCTCCCTTGGAAAGTAAAATAAACTTATTGCTTCAAAACCTGTCTTAATCTTTGAGTCAAGAATTCTTTCTCAGCCTGTGGTACGAGCCCCCTAACATGATGGTCAGGGAAGTTTTCTTTCAAAGAGGTGGCATGTGAGCAGACACCTCAATAAGGTGGAGGAACAAGTTGTTGGAATACCTGAGGCAGAAAGTTCCAGGTTGAAGAAAACAGCAAGTTCAAGAGCCCTGAGATGGGAAGAAGATTGGAATGTGTAAGGAATGGTGAGAAGGCCAGGGTAGATGGTACACAGTGAAAGGAATGGAGAATGGCTGATAAAAACTGGGTAGCCAGAGGCCAAATTACATAGGACCTTGCAGGCCATGGAAGAACTTTGGATTTTATTCTAAGTGTTTGGGAAACCACAGGGGGGTTTTGAGCAAATGAGTAACAAATATGAATTGCCTTTAAATGTGCACTCCGCCTATTGTGTGTAGAATCAACTGTGGAGGCAGGAGTGGAAGAAGGGAGACCAGTTAGGAAGCACGAGTCCGGGTGAGATATAAACGGGTCATAGGCAAGGATGGTAATCACAGATATGGGGAGAAGTGAATGGATTCAGGCTATATTTTGAATAAAAACCTGATAGAACTTTGTCAGTATTAGATGTGGGTGTAGGAGGACAGAGGAGCCAAGGATGACTTCAAGGCTTTTCCCGAAAAACAGGGCAAACAGTGATAACGTGTCATGTGCTGGGAATGTTGGGGATAATCAGGCTTTGGGAGAGTGGTAAATTGAGTATTTGGTAATACTAAGTTTAAGAGTGAAGTTAGAATGAATAAATCGAAAAGTTATTCAGATATACAACTCTGGAGATAATGAGGAAGATTGGGGCTGGAGATACAAGTTTTTGAGTCATTAATGTCTAGACAATATGTAATTCCACTGGGTTGCATGAGATTGCTTAGAAGGTGAGCATAGAAAGGACATAGGTCCAATGATTAAGTCCTAGAATATTCTAGCAAAGAGAGGCTATGTGAAAGAAGAGGATACACTAAATGTTACTGAGAGGGAGGAATTAAGAATTAAACACATGGGTCTTGTGTACCAAGATACACCAGGTGGTTCAGTTATGCTGGAAGCTGCACATAAACATTCATTCATTTATTCAAATATTTATTTAGAGGAAAGGGTCCCTTCCTTTCACACATATAATTTAGGTTCTTATAACGGAAGGCAAACCAGAACCTAGTAAACCAAAATTAAGAGATCAGAAATTAATAACACAGAAAGTAATAATAACAAAATGTAGATGATCAACAAAGCTAATAAAATTGTTCTTTAAAAAGACTAGCAGAAGACAAATCTCTGGCAAAATTGATAAAGGAAACAAAAAGGAAAGGCAGAAATAAATAATATTAAAAAAGTAGAATACAACTAAAATTAGATTAGATAATTTAAAAATCATAAGACATTGTTATGAACATTATGCCAATATATTTAAAAACCTTAAATGTCCACCAACTGCAAAATACACATTCAAGTAATTTACCAAGTTAGACTATAGGCTAAGCCATAAAACAAGTTTTAATAAATTTCAAAGAATTGACATAATATAGAGTATGTTCCCTGACAAATGTGATTAAACCATAAATCGATATCAATTATATAGCTAAAAGAATTCTCCAAAGTTTGGAACTTAAGCAGCACATTTTCTTCCTTTTTTAAAAATTTCAGAATATTTAATGGGGGCACAAATGTTTCAGTTACATGGAAGCAGCACATTTTTAAATGACCCAATGGTTCAGAGAAGAAATTACAAGGGAAATACAAAAATATTTTGAACTGAATGATAATGAAACATATATCAGTATTTGTGGAACACAGCTAAAGCAATCCTTAGAGGGAAATTTATAATTTTAAATATTTATAGTTGAGAAGAAAGTGGTTTAAAAGTAATGATCTGAGCTTTCACATGAAGACTCTAGAAACCAAAAAGAAGATTAAATGTAAAGGAAGTAGAAGAAAGGAAATAAAAAAAATAAGAAAAGAAATAGAAAGCAGAAAAATAATTGAGAAAAATTGACAAATTTAAAGTTTGTTTCTTGAAAAGATTAATAAATTCATATATCCTTAGCAAGACCAATCAAGAAAAGGAGAAGAAAAACACAAATAATCAATACCAGGATTGAAATAGGAGACTTCAATAAAGATTATAAATACGATTATTAAAAAGATAAAGGGGGATAATATGAACAATTTTATGCCTGGTGTTGTGGCACATGTTTGTAGTCCCAGCTACTCCGGAGGCTGAGGCAGGAAGATTGCTTGAGCCCAAGGGTTTGAGGTTGCAGTGAACTATGATGATACCACTGCACTTTACCCAGGGTAATAGAGTGAGACTCTGTTTAAAAAAACAAAACAAAACAAAAACCTCAACCAACAAAATTCACCACATTAACAGAATAAATAATAAAAACCTTATGATCATCTAAATGGATACATATAAAACATTTAACAGAATCCAGTACCAATTCTTGATAAAAATGTTCAACAAACTAGTAATAGAAGCTGGCATCCTCAATCTGATAAAGATTACCTATCTAAAAAAAATCTATATAAACATTAAATGTTTTCCTTTAAGATCTAGGTCATGACAAGGCTGCCTGCTCTTACCACTTCTGTTCAATATTGTGCTAGAAATTCTGCTAGTTTAATATTAATAAATCAAGAACAATATTTAAAGAGGAATAAAGGTTGGAAAAGAAGTAAAACTATCATCTTTTGTGATTATATCATTTTGTTTCTAGAAAGTCCCAAGTAATCTATAAAAAAATATTAGAATTAATAATTCAATTTAGCAAAGTTATAAGATATTGTATGTATAAAAATCAATTACATGTCTATATAACAACAAACAATTGGAAAATAAAATTGAAAAACAATACTGTTTACAATAGTATCAAAACCCATCAAATACTTAAGAAGGAAAGATGTGCATGACCATTGTACTTGAAACTACATAATTCTGTTGTTACTAAAGAAAAAAATTAATTAAAGGAGAAATTTAAAAAACCATCTAACCAACCATCCAATGTGCATGGATTGTCAGACTCGGTTTTGCTCGGATACTCATTCTTCTCAAATTTATAGATTCAATAAAATTCCAATTTCCTTTACCTGAGGTCCCTCTCGAGGCCATCTGCTTCATCTGTGGTGGATTCCTGTTGGTAAACACCAGTTATCTCCATTTGAAATTATAAGAGGCAAACCTATGAAATTATCTCCAGGAAAATGTACATCTTTAATATTAATGGATTGTTTTTATTTTTTGTTTGTTTAGATGCATTTAGAGCAGCTCTTTTTGCTACCTTATCACCTGGCTGATTTCCTTTGCTTTCTGGGGTGTCTGATTTGGAATAGCCTGGAATTTTAATTATGGCCAGCGACTTTGGTGGTAATATAGTTTCTAACAACGGTGAAATGAGGTGTCCATTACTCATGGATTGACCAGAAGAGGTTAAAAATCCTCTCTGTTTCCATAGCATTCCAAAATCACGAGTTACTCCAAAAGCATATCTACTGTCTATATGAATGTTAGCAGTTATTCCTTTTGTCGATTGACAAGTCCTGATTAATGTAATTAATTCTGCTTATTAAGCCAAGGTGGCCTCTGGAAGTTAAGCACTTTCTGTTTTTGTTGTTGTTGTTGAACATACTATTGTATAACCTGAGAGGTAAGTTCCAGAGTCACCTTTTAAGTAAGAGCCATCTGTAAACCAAACATCAGCATTAGTAAGGGGAGTCTCTTGTGGGTCAGTCCTAGGAGAGAGAAGTTGATCGGTTAGAGTTATGCAATCATATATTATTGCATGTGAAAATGAAGGCAGAAGAGTTTCAGGATTTAGGTTATTACATCTAGAGATGGTGATATGAGAAGCTGAAAGAAGTAAAACTTCATATGAAGCTAGTCTACTAAAGATAATGTTGAGTATTGTGTGAATTTAGCAATGCTTCCCCAAAATAAGGGATGAAAACAGTCAGGGGTGTCCCCATTACAATTTCTACAGTTGTCTTAACTAACAAAGTAGTGGCTGTTATGGCTCATGCAAGGTGGCAGTCCCCTTGTTACAGGGTCTAACTGTTGGCTATGATACCCTACGGGTCTGTTTTGGTCTCCATGTTTTTGAGTTAGGACTCCTAAAGCATTTTCATCACTTTCATGTACAAATAATGCAAATGGTAGGTTATAATTTGGATACCCCAAAGGTAGGGTGTTAGCAAGGTCATTTTTGATCATTTCTAATGTTAGTTTATTTATTTATTTTTTTTGTCCAATCTAGAGTGCCTGGCTTGTCCTGTTTTAAGAGAACATATAAAGTCCAGGCTTTTAAAGAAATGTTTGAGATCCAGTTTCTACAATATCCTATCAGTCCCCCAAACTCTCTCAACTGTTTGCTGATTCTGGGTGGTTGAAGAGCTAAAATTCCTTTCTGTCTATATGGATTAATAGAAAGTCCTTCCTTAGAAATGAGGTGGCCTATGTACTTTACTTGTTTTTGACATAATTGAAGTTTTTCTTTAGAAACCTTGCATCCCTTTAGGACTAGCTGTGGTAATAAGTGAATCCCATCTTTTATAGAGGCTTGCTTATTCTCTGAGCAGAGAAGTAAATTGTTTACGCATTATATTAAAATAAATTTTTTAAGAAGTTGATATCTGAGAGAACTGCTTTTACTATCTGTGAATAGTAATTTGGGACCTCAGTGTATCTCTGAGGCATGACCGTCCATGTGTATTGTCTAGCTTCCCACATGAAGGCAAAGATAAGTTAATTATTTTCCACAGGAATACTAAAGAATGTATTATATAAGTCTGTTACAGTAAAGAACTCACCTTTAGTTGGAGTGGTGGCCAGCCACGTGTGGGGGTTTGGCATTACCTCATGTCAAGGAATGACTATGTTGTTAATTTCTTTAAGATTCTCTACCAACCTCCACCCTCTACCATTTGGTTTCCTTACAGGAAGGACTGGAGTGTTACATGGCCTTGTGCAGGGAATAATCATTCCTATTTTTATATAAACTGAAATTATAGTCTTTACTCCTTTTGGCGCTTTAGTTCTCAAAGGATATTGTTTAAGGTTTGGAAGGGGTTTGCTGGATCTATTGGAGCTTTGATTAAGGTAGCTGAGAAGATTCTTCCAATATCAGTGAAAGACTCTGACCACAGTTGATCAGGCACTGCTTTTAGCAGGTTTTATAATTTTTCATTTCTCAATAATTCAGTGTCTTGTATGGCAGTATGGGTTACAATTGGATTAGATTTTGAAAAATTTGGATTAGATTTTGAAAAATTTGTTATGTCTAGTAACTCAGTTTTCTAATTCTAAATATTAATACATTTTCCTCTTTTGGGGGGAAAGGAATGTGGGTATTATATGCTTTTTAAAAGTCTCTTTTCATAAAATGGATGGGTGCTAATGGAACCAGAAGGCAAACATGACTCCCTTATAACAGACCTAATTGAACGATTTCAGGTTGAGACTGGTATGATGATACAGGAATATTTGTAACACCCACCATTTGAACTATTTATTTTCAGGAATGCAACTTTATAATAAGATGAGATTTATACAGATAATGTGACTCTAGTGTTAATAAAAGCTTGGGTTAGCAAGAGCTTCCGCTAGTTCTCTGTTTAAAATAATTTTTATTTTTGCTGAAGTAGAGCCAGGGACATAAGCTTGAATATTTAATTTAAATTTCCTGGCAAAACCAAAATTTTCTGAGGATCAGAAAATGTCTTAGTTATTTCAAGTTCTACCTTTGACCATGATTGGTAAACTAGGGCAGGTTCTTGTAAGGTTTTTCGGAGGTGGTGAAAAGAAAAGACAGACAGAGAGAGAAGGAGTGGGGCCAAACAATGTGGCTTTATTTAGTGCTCCCAGACGAGGTTCTGGGGCCCCAAAAGAGGTTCTGGGGCCCCAAAAGAGGGGGGCCCCAGAAGTTGCCTCAGTTTGAAGGGGGTGAGGTCTTTTATACTGTTTGGGCTGGGCTAGGGACTTTTGTCGGGAAGAGCTGGGGCGACCTTTGGTGGTCATTGAGAAATAGGATGGGCTGGCGGTATTTGCAGAATCCAGGAGCAAAAACTTTCTTATCCAGGTGTGGTAGTTTTCAGTGGGGCAGTTGTCCTTGGCAGGTCCTTGGCAGGTCTGGTCTCATGAGCCTTTTCTTTTTTGACCTAGGGAAGGGAGGGGGCCTGCCACCAGCCTTACAGTTCTCCCCTGCCAGACATTGGCTGTTTAAGAAATGGAGCAGAACAGTAGGATGAAGAAGAGGAGGAGAAAGAAGAGGTAGATCTGGGCCAGGTAGTTCAGATAATAAAAGATAAAGAGAAGAAGGAACTGCAGGAAGAGAAGGAGAAATCTCAGTAGTCTTTTTAAATTCAGAAATTCTTTTAGACAATTTTTGTTCTGTTGTAAAGAAATAACTTTATTAGAATCTCTTTTGGATACTTCTAAATACCATTGAAAATAACTCTCCCAATTATTTTGGTTTATCCCAAAGCTGGATGTTTTTTAATGGAGTATGCAAGTAAATTAGTTTAGGCATGTCAAAGGTACCCCTCTTTGGACACTAAGATTTTGGTTTTCACAAGTTATGTGAGACCATTTTTCTAAAAAAGGACAAGAGTTAGCACCATAAGGATTGTACATGAACCCAGCTGGAGTTTCTAAGGGCAGATCTCTATTTAAGGAGAAAGATGCAGTTTGGGATGTTCACTTCTTAAGTGACCATAGGGGAAATTTTGGTCACTCAAGAAGAATATTTAGATATGTCATTTGAACCAAGCTTCAGAACCTGGCCAGTTTTAAAAATTACAAATTTTGCTAAAACAACAAATATTCACTTCCTCTTTTCAAAGAGAAATTTTCTTCTTGACCAAATTTGAATGAGGGGAAAGGTTACACAATTTAGCAAGTAAGGCAAACAAAACCTTAACCTCAAAGAAAAGTGAAGCCACAAACCTGCAAACAGTGGAATCTCTAGAGAAATAGCAAATGAAATTCCCACCTTAAAGCCTTAAAGCTGAGCTTCAATTCCAGACCCATCAAGTGTAGAATCAAATCACTTGAATAAAGACTGAATCTCCGCCCAAACCAGAGAGATTGGAAACCCCAGAAAGTGTTACTGACTTGGCACTTGTCCCTGAGGCTGCATCAGAAGAATGAGGACAAGTGGTTTGAAGAGAAGGAAAGAGAAGTGTGTTAATTTGTTGGCAAATGAGGAAAACAACAGACTCTCATTGTAAAGTACCAATTCCTTTTCATAAGCAGAAATACAGGGCTTTTAAAGGGAGGGTTCTCAGCTTCAGGCTATTGCTGAACTATAGTTGATGATTCTAATCACTGCCATTTCCTGAGATGACAATCTGTGAACTACACCCTTCCCGACCTCCTGGACCTCTGCCCTGACAATTCCCTGGAACCATCTCCTGTAAAACAAAGAACAAAGGACACTCCCCTGACCCTCCCAACCACTGGCCTGAGGCAGGAATGCAGGTTTTAATTCTCAAAAACAGTGAGGGAAATTTTAAAGAGACAGAAAACATTTTTACCCTTTTTTCAGGCCATTCTCTCTGTTACATATTCCCTGCTGTCAATTTTACCCTTCCATATCTATGGGAGGAGGGGCAGCAACTCTTTTACAAGAGGTCTTACCAAAGACTCCTGTGTCTCCAGGGAAGTTGGTTGGATGCAAGTGGTCAGTGCTGGTACCTGGATCGCAGCTGTCCACAAAGCAGTGGGAATCAGACAATGCCTATTTTGGGTCCCATTTGGGTTGCCAAAATGTCAATCTCAAATAATCAAAAGTGTCAGAATCTAACTTAAAGAAAGTTTATTCAAGCACAAAGTGTGAGGATGGACCACTGGAAATACCAACTCCAAATGAATGGGATCAGAATTCCAAAGTTGGAAAGTTAAGATTTTATTTACATAGGCAGAGACAAACGAGCTTTTACCAGGATTACAACATTATTCATACAAGGTTAGCACATAGTTACAGAAATTTGATTGGTTATAGGTAGTGTTTCTTTCTGGGAAGGGTACATTTAACATTTTTTTTAACAGAGGGTGTAATAATCACAGGCTTTCTGTCATCTAGTCTAAGCAAAGCAGTATAACAAAGGAGAGGTTAATCTCTAAACGGGCCATCAGTTAAGAAGTTAGGAGTTTTTTGTCCCTGGTATGGTTTAATTCTCTCTAGTCATTGTACAGAATAAGAAAAATAAGAAAGTGAGTCAATCTCTAACCTGAGAAACAGAAGTTGTAACCACCTGTCATGTGACTCAGATCTCTCTCAAGTCTTAGACCATTTGGGGGCTTCCAACAGCTTTTAAATTACATTTGTTTTCACATGTTCATATTGTTCATTTATTCAAACGTATTTCAATCTCTTTTTTTCTACTTATTAATTTAAAAAAACCTCAGGGTATTGAAGGAATGATCACACATATCCATTTATCTCCTAGCTACTGGGCAGAGCAAAAATTAGTAATTAAAAGAAATGTGTTTTACGTGAAATTTTATACTCAAATCAATGTAACTTTAGCTGAAATTGATATCACATTCTAAATAAGGGTCTGGGTAATTCTTATAGGAAATATGAGTCTGGTATGAAAATTAAGTGCTTATCAATAACACTTCCAGGAAGCAATTTCCACTCAGGGAGCCATTTGCTGTGCATGCTGAGTTACCGCTGCATTCAAAGCTTGAGAACTTTAGAAGATGAAAATGCTTTCATTCCAGGTGACTCACACTACTGAGTTTCAGAGTTGGGAAGGCCCTTAGAAGCCACCTGGTCCAACTCCCTTATTTTTTCAATTGAGGAAACACTCCAGGGAGTTTAACCATTTAGGCAAAGATCACTTAGTTAAGATTTGGGATAAGTATGTGGTCTTGCAGTGCTTGGTTCATCATTCTTTCCTTTACTGCAAGTAGGTAAGAAGATAAATCATGGGCATGACTTATTACCAGGGTCCTGAGGGGACAGAGCATCAGTTTTGGGGAGAGTAGATTAATCACAGAGCTTTCCAGAAGCCATGTTACTCAGAGCTAAACTATGCATTTTCTTTCCCTGCCACCAACCACAGCCTCTCATGCAGGTTTAGGTCAAGCAGGTGGGGAGGAAGCTGGATACTAAGCGATCTACAGAAAATGAAGTTCAGCAACTCAGTCATGGAAGAGGAACTCAGACTCGTTTCACAGAGCGGTTTAGCAGCCTTCTTCATCCTCTTCTTAGTGAAAGAGACAAATCCTCTTTAGAAACCAATGTGAGAGCGTAGTTCTATTATAGCTGATTTTGAATCTCACATTTAATCACGGTCTCTAGGCTGTGGGCTTTATCGTCTTGAGGCTCTCATTTTACTGATTTATAAAGCAGAAAAACAGAGAAGTGGTGTGGTAAGAAAGTGCTTGCAGGAAATGAGATGGCCATTACCACCTGGGGCTCTCCTGTTTCTCTCTGCAAGGCTCTTTTGGAAATCTTCTTACATTGCCTTCCTGTTCTTAGTAATTTAGCAGGGCTTTATTTAAATTGTGCTCATTTGCATTAACTCTCATAATGAAGATGTGTGTTCCCAAGTGGAATAGAACAAGCTCGTGGTTACTTTGTGCCTGCTGTGCTGTCTCCATTCTCTGGGGCCTGAACCCATCCTCAGTCCTGAGAGTCAGAGAGAAGACCAAGGACTATATGCAATAAAGTAGTATGTGCCCAACACCCAGGAAGTATTCAATGTTTGTTAGCTCCTACTAATGTTGCAATATTCTTATGAAGCACATTGTTACAGAGGAAATGACCTAAAAAATGACAAAAATGTTTTCTCTCTCTTTAAAACCTTCTCACCCTTTTTGAGAACTAAAACCTATATCCCTGCCTCAGGCCAGTGGTTGGGAGGGACAGAGAAATGTCCTTTGTTCTTTGTACTACAAGAAATGGCTTAAGAAAATTGTCCAGACAGAGGTCCTGGGCAGAGGTCACGAAATTGTCTTCAGCAGAGATGGAACAATCACAATCATTAACTGTACTTAAACGACAATAGCCCAAAACTAAAAACCATCCCTTTAAAAACTCTGTATTTCTGCTTATTATTAAGTTGATGGCATTTTTAGACAGGAGTCTCCATCCTCCTCATTTCCTGGCAAATGAATAAACTCCTCTTTCCTTCTCCTCAAACCACTTGTCCTCATTCTTCTGATGTGATCTCAAAGAAAGTGCTGAGATTTTGGTAACAATATCTTTTGATTCAAAAGTATCATTAGGCCTTAATAATTATTAAGCAATCTAACAAGTATACTTTTGTTTTAAAATCTGAATATTACATGTAAATTCCAAACAGATATTTGGTCATTTGTAGGTGTGTGATAGGAGTAGAAACTGTTTGGAGTTGACATCAGTGTCTAAAATGGAAAGCCATGCATCCCAACACATGGTGATTACCAGCCAAAGGTCAGTGAAACATGCTCTCTCCCTCAGAGGGAGGTACAAGGAGGTGTTCGGCAGGGGCTTATCTTGTTCCCAACACACCTGGCCTAGTCTCTGCTGTGCAGGAAAAGGTTTGTTCACTGCACTGAGACCCCCAGAGGTAGAGCATGTGGGGAGAGAAACCAGGTTTCCAATGTTGCTGGGTTTGGGGAAGGCCTCTACTAGATTCAGGTGCCCAGCTGAAAACAGCTTTCCAGGAAGTGTGCTGCTGAGAGGGGTGGTCTCTCTGCACCTGGCCTGTGAGCCCTTAGTGATGCTCTAACAAGCAGGGGTACACCAATGAGCCTGACTTCCTGCCAATGGCCAGGGTAGGAGGGTCCCACCCTCATTCTTCACAGGGACCTGGCCTACAAAATTCCTATCCAGGTAGGGATGGTGGTTAGGGACAGTTGAATAGATATGCTACCTAAATTGGAGGGGAAAAAAAGCTAATGACACAATAGGCCACTCAAGGTCCCTGACACCTTGCTCAATGATCTCACATTAGTCCTCATAATTCTAAAGTTACTAATTAAAGCTTTTATCATGGTGGCCTCTTCTGGCAGAAAGGGCCTGCTCATATAGGTCTAGTGAATAAGGGCCATGGATATCTGTTCATGCCAGCCTCAGAAAATCCCACTCTAAGCTTCTGTTTTTTATTTTTTGTTTTTTCAGTGAAGCCCCTTACCCAGACATAAAAGTGGTGGAGAAACATTTCCTCCCTATCAAAAAATACCTTGATCCTGTCTAAGAAATCCTATTTTACTTGAACAGTACAAACAAAATCAAATAATGTATAAACAATCTGACGTTCCCCTGGCCCATAAGGAACATTCTGGAAATTCTAGCATTGTTGTCTTGGTCCGTCCCTTTGACCATGCTGTCCTCCCTGCTCTCCTTCTCCCCCTCTACTCCCCTTACCCAGTGGTCATTTTTATTATCATGAGGTCTAGTTTATTAGACAACAAGAGAAGTATCAGAGAATTTATACAGGAAATTAAAGAAAAAATGCAATAAATCTAGGAATGAGGTGGAGAGCTAGAAGAGCCCAGTAGGGTAGGTTTCAGGGAGTTTTAAGTTGGGAGTTGAGGATGGGAGAGAGAATTTATGAGGGAGCCACTTGTATCTATATGAAGGATATTGAGAATGGGAGAGCTGAAAGAGAGGACACTCAACATATTTGACTATGGTCTAAGAACATGGGTCCTTAAGAGATGGAACGTATCTGAATTATCTTGAATTGGTTTTGATGACTATCAAGTTGTCTGACTGTTTCTCTTTGAATGAAGAGGCATTATTTAGAGTTTGGGCCATGGTATAGAGGCAATTATATTCATGTTTTTCAAAAACGACAAGTGTAGTGAAGCTATCTTTGCACCGCATGCAGTAACCCTGCCTTAAGAGAGAAGGAGCATTTCTTCCAGTAAGCAGACAGGAGCATGAGCAGTGCCAGTGTGCAGTGTGGGCCGACTTTGCCTCATCCCCCAAAGCCTCTTGTCTTTGGGAGCTGGGTAAATTGTCTACTTTAGTTGCTCTTCCCTGCTGCAGTAACACTACCTTTAATTGCTGCTGACAACCCTTTGCTGAGTGTGTAGAGGTGCTGTGGTTCCTTTCTAAGAAGCACCCCCATGCCATTGCCACCATTGCCTCTCCTCCCCCCTTCCCTCTCCCAGGGGTGCTCCAAAGATGGCTGCAATTCCAGGCTTCACTCAACTACTAAAGTTGGTTGTCTTCCAGCAGCCTTCCCAACTCCTGTTCAAAGCAAAAAGAAGGGTAGGATAGAACAGGTGAGATGGTAGAGGGATGTGCACTATCCAGTGTAATTCCAGATCTTCAGCAAATCCTACCAAATTCAAAAAATGGTACTGACTTCTGAGTCTAAGCTGATGCACAACAGAGACAGTATCGGCAGACTCGGGAGCCATTGGCAAGGAACACCGAGAGGATAACTCTTGGAAATTCACAAAAATCACAACGAGGGCTTTGGATTTCAAGGCTGTGGAATTGGGAGCTTTGAATCAAGTTTTTCCTGTATCTCCAGGACAGCTGATATTGGATTTTCATTTAAAAGAAGATTTTCATTACACAGTTGGAGATAAAGCTTTAGAATCCACGTGTCTCTGAGGGAGATGATGCGTTGGCATAAATGCACACTAAGGTATAAAGAACTGAGTCATTTAAAAGACTTATTTAAAAGTACACATGAGAGGGTAGCAGAAATGTAAAGTAGAAGAAGAAGAGAAAGGGAATAGATGCTGATACGAGAAGGGAGGTGTTGCCAAGGAGGCATATCTACAGCTGGGCAGCGTGTGGGAGGCAGGGGAACGATCAGGTCAATAACAAGTGTTAACTTTTCTGTATTGCTGTATAAATTGTGAAATTTAACACAAATATTTTTAAAAGGGTCTGCTGTATAAATTATGAATTTAATGAAAACATTTTAAAAGGGTCTCAAATTCTGTTCCTAAATCTCAGTGATATGAAATAATATGCATATTCCTACATCTTATTTTAATGACCTAAAAAAACCAGGTATGAGAACTTGGTATTTTGTGATCTATTACAGTGTGCACATTCTGAAGTTTATACTCATTTTCACTTTTAAGTGTCTTTGTTGTTCATTTTTCATTAAAACATTATGCCCATAAAAAAGAATGTTTTTGGTTGTAAAAATGTTTTTATTTTCTCTTTGGGTTCACTAAATCACTTCTAAAAAATGATTTCTTAGTTAAATTAGCTGCCCCTTTCTGTTCTTGACATTGAACATATATGCCCCACCACCACTTCATCACTCCCAAAGATAAAAACCTATAAATGTCAATTCATATGATTAAAATGCAGCAATTCCAATTGCATAGTGAACATTTGAGCCTGCTTTGCATTTTTCTGAGGTCTTTAGTGGGGGAAACACCTAATGAAAAACATATTTCCAACATGGAAATTGTAACTGGAGGCACAGCCTGCTGCAAAGAATTCAGACATGCTTGGCTAATAGGTGAACAGATTCGACAGACGGCTGTTTGCAATGGGGACAGAGGAGTCTTCTGATTGGTGCTGCATGTCTCTGTGTGGGATTCAAGCTGCACACACCGCTGGAGTTCAGACATAACAGGGTATTTCTGGGAGCTGGTGGGACGGCCTCAAAGAAGCCTGCTGTGGGAGGTCGTAGCCTGAGGGAAGAAGAAGCCAAGTATAAAGACTTCCAACCAGTGAAAACAGGTGTTTCCCAAAGGGAGTAGGAATTCAGAGGACATAATTGCTATTAACTTAAATCTGGCCTTGCTTAGATGCTCACATGTCTATCGGGAGATAAAACTAAAGAATAAACTGGAAATTCTGTAATACACCCGGCTCCAGCATTCCTGCTCTGGGATTCCTCACACAGCATGTAACATTAAATGGAGGGAAACGTTCTCTCTCACTGCTCTGTACAACTTTGCACAGTTCTAGTGGCCTGTGGCTCACTCCTTGCAGCAGGATAGCCCAGGGTGGCAGCAGTGATGGTCATCCACGGACAGGCTTCACTGGAGCAGGGGCAGGATCTGCTCGGCAGCGTGATGGTGACCACAAGCCAGGAAACTGCTGAGTGTGGTGGATATTTGAAGAGAGACCACAGAGCTCACACAATGGCAATGCCTATGGATCTGTGTAGGTATCATGGTAATGAGATTTCCCTGTGTACACAGCCTAGGGAGACTACCAGAAATACTTGGGTGGGAGCAACGGTGTAGGCAGGTAAGAGTCAGGCTATTTCATTTCTGTATTTATCGCTCCCCAACCTTTTTGGCATCAAGGAGTGGTTTCATGGAAGACAAGTTTTCCACGGAAAGGGGCAGGGTGGAGGGGGAATCAGAGATCAGGTGGTGATGCAAGTGATGGGGAGTGGCTGTGGCCAGATTCTAACAGGCCACAGACTGGTACAAGCCTACAGCACAGCGGTTAAGGACTGCAGCTGCATATAATTTAACATTATAATACCTTGAAGCTAAAATGTGAGGAATGCACGATATCAGAAGAATTAATAGAATTAGAATATTTTAGAATAGTAGTTGCTGAGTTTCATTTTTAGGTAGCGGGTCACTTTGAGGTCCTCAGGGAATTCAGGATCGAATAAGAGTCAAACATCAAGATACAAGTTTTGCTTCTGCTTAGGATATAGAAAGCTGTAAGTGAATGTTGCCCCCACACTAACACTGAGAAAAAGCCAGATAATCCATAGAATTCATGAGCCCATCAGAGAACTAGGGTTGTAAGATAAGTAGGCAATTGGATTTCAAAGGATAACAGGTCCTAATAGGGAGAGCTAAGATATGCAGATTGTTTTAGCTTAGGAAGAGCATGGAAGGAAGAGGTGGGAGCCTTAAAAGCAGATAAGAAGAAAACAATTGAAAATTTAAGGAAAAATTTAAATCCAAATGGGATAGCATGATAGCATAGGATCCTGGGCACTCCAGGCACAGAAGAGCAAGTACTCACTCAGTAGCTTTTTCAATAAAGCCTCCATGGGGGCGCAAGAGAAAGATTGGCCAGAGAAGCACACCTGAGAGAGGCACACTCTACCTACTATTACTATGATAAAATATACATAACAGTTACCATTTTAACCATTTTTAAATGTTTAGTTCTGGGGCATTAAGTACATTCACGATGTTGTGCAACCATCACCACTATCCATCTGCAGAACTTTTTCATCATTTCATCTGTATCTATTAAATAATAATTCCTCATTCCCCTTCCCCCTAGTCCCTGGCAGCCATCATTCTACTTTCTGTGTCTATGAATTTGACTACTTTAGGTACCTCATTGGTTTTGTTTTAAATTCATATATGTCTTTGGATAGTAGCACATTGACTTAGTTCAAAATTTAAAAAATAAAAAAGGTGATAGATATAGTGAAAAGTCTCCTTCCCACTGCTCTTCCCAGCCATCCAGTTCTCTTTAAAGAGGTCAAGAATGTTCTTGGTTTCTTGGAGATACTACCAGAGGTAGTTTAGGAATACACCAGCAATACACTGTGTGTGTGTGTGTGTGTGTGTGTACATACATCCCTACCTAACCCCCCCACACACACATATACAGTAGATTCTCTTATTGGTGGTAATTATGTTCTATAAAATCACCAGAAACACTGAATTAGTGAACACAGAACCATTGCTTCTAGAGGAAATGCACGGTTAGGTTCCTATAAGCCACTGGCCAAAACATTTTTGTCAACAGATCAATACATAACCTTGTTTTATGTGTGTTTTTGTTTAAAGACGCCTTATTTAATATATATTGTTTATCCTAATGCTTAATTCAGGTCAACAGCACTAGATCTCATGCTTAAACAAAGTTTATATAAGACACATATTTTCTCCATAAGGTATAGCATTGCCTTCTTGTGCTTAGGAACACTAGACAGCATTTCGGCACTACACTTGGGGGCCATTTTAAACAAATATACCACCAGCAAAAAGGACAAAAATGCAAAAATCATGGCACTAAATAGACCACAGAAAGGACACAGAAAAGACATATGAGAGCCAAGAAATGAAGTCAGAGCTTTGCTAAACCTTAGCGAGACAGCCCATTTTGATGGTGCAGGCATGTGGAGATTGCCAAGGTTCGAAAGTGGAGCAGGAGTACCTAGAGAAGCTTATACAAACCCCAGCCCTGTTTAAATACAGGGTGGTGATTAGATGCCACTCAGAGATAGTATAAGTCAAGCTACTTGCCCACTTCTGCAATAAGCAACAAAATCCATCTGCTGGAGAGATAGAAAACTGCCTACACCCTGGACCTGACCTTGCTTGACATGAGGCGAAGTCATCTGCTGCCAAGGGAGCATCCTCTTCTCCCCATTACTGTTTTCCTCTCTCCACTCCCCCCACCACCATCCCATCCCAGGCTAAAGTTGGCTACTGCTGGGGAGGGGTAAAAATCCTGCTCCTCCACCTTGCCTGGACATTAGGAAAAAAAATTCTCTTCCTAGCAGAGCAACAGAAGTTTTACTTGAGGCAAGTATGGACTGATACAAAACAGAGGCTTTGTGCCACTGGAGGAGAGGCAAGAAACTGGCTTGC
Source organism: Cheirogaleus major (assembly GCA_963574435.1). NCBI lineage: Eukaryota > Metazoa > Chordata > Mammalia > Primates > Cheirogaleidae > Cheirogaleus > Cheirogaleus major. The sequence goes on along the minus strand of CAUYPO010083005.1, from coordinate 42,159 downwards.
ACAAGACCTCTCTACTGATACAAGCCAGAATTTGGTTGCCATAAGGAAGAGTATCAGGAAACCTATCTATGTATTAGATCGTGCACTGAGTAGAAGATAAAGGTCATCTGACATCGGAGGAGGACAGAAACAAGGAGAAAGCCATACTCTGAGATTCAGGAAGACAGAGACTGCCTAAAACTGAAGCAGAACAGAAAAACTTTCCCTGCTGCCACCATGAGCCTTGAACTGAGTAACAAGGGATAAGCAACTGCCAGAGAGGAAAAGTAAAAACAGAGACTCTACTCTCTGTAGCACAAGAGGGCAGGGCTGGCTGAAAACTGAAGGCGGAGTGGAAATATTGAGAAAAACTATCTGTGCCTCAAAGCACCTCAGTATGTACAAGGTAGTAGCAATCTATCACTGGAAGAACATGAACCCCATGGTACACTAAAGGTAACTATAGCACCAAAAGAATCCAAACCCAGCTCAATTATTAGCTAGATCAATTCACCCTGTCATACACACACACACACAGCCTGAAAAAACAAAATGCTGAAAATTTCCAGCATAAATATTATTTACTTTATTCTCTATTGTTCTTTTATACTCAGTGTTTGGCATTTAATTAAGTATTATACAGAAGATTTAAAAAAGAAAAATCTATTATCAAGAGATAAAGAGAACAGAATAAGACCCAAAAATGGCCAAGAGGTTGAAACCAAAGGCTTTAAAATAACTATGATTAATATGTTAAATAATATAGTGGAAAAAGTGAACAGCTTGCATGAGCTGATGAGCAATTTCACCAGAAAGAAGAAAACTATCAAAAAGTGACACACAAAATACTATAAATAGATTTTTGAAACCCATGATGTGGAAGAAAAATAATCCTTTTGATGAGATGATCACACAGAAGTAGCAAAGAACATAATCAGTAAATTTAAAGATATGCCATTAGAAGTTATCCAAACTAAAACATAAAGAAAAAAAGCAAAAAAAAAAAAAAAACATGAACAAATTAAAAATTCAATATCTCTGAACAATATCAAACTATCTAACAAAGGAAATTAGAGTCTGCTAAAGGGAAGAGAAAGATAATAGAGCAAAAGAAATATTAGAAGAGATAGTTGCCAAAAATTTTTCTAAATTAATGTACTATAACAAACCATGGATCCAAAAACCTCAGAGAACAATATGTTAAAAAAAGTCAAACTGTTGAATATCAAATATAAAGAGAAAATATTGAAGAGAAGACAGTCAGAGGAAGGGAAAAACCCATCATATAGACAAAAACAAAAGCAAGAATGACAACAGACATCTCACTGGAAACTATGCAAGCTAGAAGACAGTGAAGTAATATTATCTTAAAAAAAAAAGAATTGTCAAACTAGAATTATATATCCAGTGAAAATATGCTTCAACAATAAAGGTGAAATTGTTTTTAGGTAAATAAGTACTGAAAAAACTCATTGCCAGCACACCAGCACTATAAGAGTAATGAAAGAAATTTATTCAGGCTGAGGAATGAAATACAAGATGGAAATGAAATTTGCATATACACAAAAGATTGAAAAGTGCTAAAAATGGGGAAAAAGGTAGAAATGTTTAAATTACTTTTATTCTTCTAAATTTCTTTAAAAGAAAAGAAAAAATTATGACATTATTTGGTGGTGTTTATAACATATGTAAAATCAAATGTATGATATGATAGCACAAAGGCAGAGTGGGGAAAATGAATGTATACACTGTTAAAAGGAGTTTATACTATATGTAAAATGATATTATGTTATTTGAAGGTAAATAGTAACTTAAAAATAAGAACTGTAGTCCTATAACAACTACTAACCAAAAACAAACAAATAAATAAATAAAAGAGTTATAGCTAATAATCCAATAAATAAGATAAATGGAATTATAAAAAATAGAAACTTAATAAAAAATATAAGAAAAGAGAAAAATGAAACAAGAACCTGATAACAGAATTTCAAAATATATTTTTAAAAACCTAACCTGATAAAACAGAAAATAGATAAGGACAAATCCACAATTATAGTTGAAGATTTCAATAGTTTACCTTTAGGAATAAATAGAACAAGTAGAAGAAAAGTAAGTAAGGATATAGAATTCCTGAACAAAGCCATCAACCAGTTTTACCTAATTTACAATTATAGAAAAATCCACTCACAACATTAGTATATACATACTTTTCAAGTGCATATCCTTCATTCACTAAGATAGGAAATAGTCACGATAAATTTTAAATGATCGAATTGTATAAAGTATGATCCCTGAACACATTGAAATTAAACTAGAAATTAAAAAACAGAAACATGGCTAAAACATCCTCAAATAATTTAAAATTAAACAACATACTTTAAATAACTCATGTGTCAAAGAAGAAATCACGAGCTAAACTGGAAAATATTCTGAATTAAATGAATATAAAAATACAACATATCAAAGTATGTGAGCTAGAGTTAAAGTTGTGCTTAGAGAAGAATTTATGGCATCAAATGCTTATATTAGAGAAAGGATAAAAAGTCTTAAGTCAATAATTTAAGTCTCCATATTAAGAAAATAGAAAAAGAAAAGTAAATGTAATAATAGCAGCAAATTAATAATAAAAAGTAGAAAATAAGAGCAGAAGTTAATAAAACTGCAAATAGAAATATAATAGAGAAAATCAATGATAAATGAAATTAAGTTTGTTCTTTGAAAAGATCAACACAAATGAAAAACTCTAGCTAGGCTTATCAGAAAAAAATGAAGAAAATAGATAAACTAGTAAAGCTCATTTAAGAAGACAGTAATCTGATTAGCCTTATATCTAATAAATAAATTAAATTTGTGGTTAAACACCTTCCCACAAAGAAAAATCCAGGCCTGAATCAGTTAACCAATAAATTCTATCAAACATTTAAGGAAGAAACAATACAAATCTTGTAAAAACTTCTCCAGAAAATAGTAGAGGAGAAAATAGTTCCCAAGTTATATGAGGCCATCATATAGTACAGACTATGCCCCATCAATCTAGACACAAAAACCCCTAGTAAAATATTAGCAAATAAAATCTAGCAATAAATAATAAGGAAAATATATCAAATTAAATTGGATTTACCTCAAGAGTGCAAAGCTAGTTTAACATTCAAAAATAAATCTTTATAATTCACCATATAAATGGAATAAAAGAAGAAAAATCATGTGATCTTAATATATTTCACATAAGTATTTGACAAAATTCAACATCCATTCATGATAAAAGCTCTAAATAAATCAGAAACAGAAGAGAAATTTCTCAACTTGATATAGTGCATCTTCAAAAAAATCTACAGTTAAATTATACTAAATGATGAAAATCTGAATGCTTTTCCCTTATGGATGAGAAGGCAAGGATATCCAATTTCACCACTTCTATTCAACATTATATTGGATGTCTGAGCCAGTGCAATGAATCAAGGAAAAGAAATAAAAGGTATACAGATTAGAAAGAGGGAAGTAAAAGTAATTTTATTTTCAGACATGATCATCTATGTAGAAAATCTTAAGGCACTTAAAAAATTGTTAACAGAATTAATGGATGAGTTTAGCAAGGTCCCAGGATACGTGGTCAATACACTAAAATTATAATTCTGGATTCTGGTTCAAGATGGTGTCTAATTACAGACATCAGACACCTGCCCTTTCCAGAAAGAATCAAAATTATGAACAGAAAATCATATCTCAAATAGAGAATCTAAAAGAGAACACTAGAGTCCAATGGAGAACTCATTGGGGACACCTGAGAAACAGAAGGAGAGGAAGGCAAGTTATCAGCTCAACTGAGATTGACCAAGAGTTCAGAGGAGCTCAGTATTGTTGGGAAAGGGTATGTAAGAAAGCTTCAGTGGTCCATATCCCTGCTACAGACTGCTGCAATCTGAACCACAGAATAGCCCCTTTACCCACACAAACCCTGACAGTAAGTAGTGATTTGGAACCTCCAGGAGGGCATTGCATCAGACAAGGAACTCACTCTGGGTCACTTAACTCCCCTCCCCAACAAGATTGTGGCAGGGCACCACTTTAGGAATGTAGCCGTCACTGGACTGCATCCTACTCTGGGAAACACAGCCCCCATATCTCCATATATCTCCTGGGAGCTCCCACTGATATTCCCCAGCATCCACCCAGAGAGCTGCAGTGGCACAGCACTGTATGGACCCAAAGGTGCTGCAGGGTGTCCAGTACTCTAGTCCACAGAAAATACTACTCCCCAGGGAAAGGAGGGTACAGCACATCAAAAAGGCAGCCCCTGAGTCAAAGAAAACAAAAGCACTTGCTTTCCAGAGCCTGAGAGCTCCCTGTTTGGGGCTATGAGAAGTGACCCTGCCCCAAGCAGTGGCACAAACTCTGTGCTTTGCTTTGCAAGTGAAGAGTGAAATCCTCTCCTAGCAGTGAAGCAGCCTCTATGCTCAGGCTCTTGCATAGAGAACAAGATCCCTCCTTCCCTTCTATACACACACTCCTGCTGCCACTTAAGGCTGGGGCAGGAAAGCCAGAGGACTACCTGTCTGGGTGATGAGTGGCAACTATAACCTCACTGGCAGCATGACCTCCATGCCTGGACTCACACACAAAAGTAGGATCCCCAACACCTAAGTGGACATGTAGGAATAACATTTGTTGGGTGTTGGGTAGGTGGGAGGGGGGAGGAGGAGATGGGCATATACAAACATAATGAGTAAGATGTGCAACGTATGGGGTGTGGTTATGCTTGAGGCTCTGCCTCGAGGGGAGAGGGGGGCGTGGGGAATATACATAACCGTAATATTTGTACCCCCATAATATGCTGAAATAAAAATAAATAAATAAATAAAAAAACCAAAAAAACAAAACTAGGATCCCTCCTGCCCTTGCATGGTGCTATGACACTGTCACCATAGAAAGCAGAAAAGGCTGAGAGCAGTGTGTCTGGGGCTATTAAGGATGACTTCACACCTCAGACATCACCAATACCAGCCTGCATTGCTCAGGACCCAGAAAATTGTCCTGTCACTGCTACTGCTATCGCCCATACCAAAGTGGCCCAAGGTCCAAGGACTTGAGAACCTATTCATCCACCTGTACCACTATTGCCACTACTGGCATCTAAGCAAGCCACCTGGTGGCCCGAAAATCAGCCCACCACTAACCACTAACACAAGTGCCAATGTACACCACTCTGGGGCACAAAGATAGGCACACTCAACCCACTGCTGCCACCATTGCTGCCTGAAGATTAGCTCACCTGGCTTCCCAGGCCTCAGCACAACTTCAGTATAGCCTCCACTAATAACTGCACACAAATCCTTCAAAGAAATCACAGAAAGACTAACACTGTTTAGAGCCAAAGAAATAATACAGAGACTATATGACAGCATGCACCCAGAATCAAAGTCAAAGTGTCCTACCAACATAACAGATGTATCTTCAGGAAAAACTCCTCCCCAACAAAAATAAATTCAAAAATAGAAAGAAGCAGCTATTACACCAGATGCACAGATATCAACATAAGGACATAGGAAATAAGAAAATATGACACTTCCAAGAAAAACACAATAATTTTCTAGCAATAGATCTCAATCAAAAAGAAATCTTTGAAATCTCAGATAAAGATTTCAAAAGATTGACTTTAAAGAAGCTCAATGTGATACAAGAGAATTCTAAAAAACTATACAAATAAATCAGAAAACCAATTCAGGATATCAATGAGAAATTTATCAAAGAAATAGATATTTTTTAAAAGAACAAATTTTTTTAAAGAACAAAACAAATTTTTTAAAAGAACAATTGAAGAATTATTTAAGGAAATGTAAAATACATTTGAAAGCTTCAACAATAGACTAGATCAGGCAGAAGAAAGAATCTTGGAATTTCAAGAAAGGTCTTTTAAAATAAACTAGTCAGAGAAAAATGAATAAAAAAGAATAAGCAAAGCCTTTGTAACATTTGGGACAACATAAAGTAACTGAAAATATGACTTATTGGTAACCATCACAGAGGGTGAACAGAAAATGAAAGGATTAGAAACCCTATTTAATGAAACAACAGATGCAAACTTCTCAAGTCTAACAAGAAATTTAGACATTCAGATACAGAAGACTCAAAAATTTTCAGGCAGATACAAAGCAAAAAGTTCTCCACAGCAAATTATAGTCAGACTGTCTAAAGTCTAAGACAAAAAGTGAATCCTAAAAACATCAAAAGTGTCTAGTCATCTATAAAGAAAATCCCATCAGACTAACAGCCAATTTCCCAGCAGAAACCATATAGGCCAGAAGAGAATAAAATGATATATTCAAAATGCTTAAAGAGAAAACAAATAAACAAACCTCTGGCCAAGAATACTATATATAGCAAAATTATTTTTTATAATTGAAGTAGAAATAAAGTCTTTCTCAGAGGAGCCAATGCTGAAGGAATTTGTTACCACTAGGCTGCCCTTATAAAAAATGTTCAAGGGAGTCCTAAACCTGGAAGCAAAAGGATGGCATTTACCATCATAAAAACACACAAAGTATAAAACTCATTTGTAAAGCAATCACACAAAGAGAAAGGACTGCAATGATAACACAACAGAGATTCACCAAATGACAACAAACAATAGACAAAAAAGAAAGGAATAAAGAATATATATAATAACCAGAAACAATCAATGATGTGACAGGAACAAAGCTTCACACATAAATAATAACCTTGATGTAAGTGGACTAAATTCTTTACTTAAAAGATATAGAATGGTTGAGGGGATTAAAAAAACATGATTCAGCTTACAAGAAACTCGCCTTACCAATAAAAACACATATAGACTGATAGGGAAGGGATGGAAAATATATTCTATGCAAATGGGAACCAAAAGAAAGCAGGAGTAACTATACTTAGATACAACAGATTTTAATTCAAGAACAGTAAAAAAAAGACAAAAAAGGTCATTATATAATGAAAAAGGGATCAATCCAGTGAGAAGATATAACAATTCTAAATATATATGCCCCCAACACTGGAACATCTGCATTCACAAAGCAAATATTACTAGATCTAAAAAGATAGATAGATTGCAAGACAGTAATAGTGCAGGACTTCAATGTCCCACTTTCATCATTAGACAGATCATCTAGACAGAAAATCAACAAAGAAACATCGAATTTACACTGAACTTTAGACCAAATGGACCTAAGAGTCATTTACAGAACATTCTTTCTAACAACTGCAAAATATGCATTCTTTTTATCATCACATATGACACTCTCTGGGACAGATCATATGTTAGGCCATAAAACAAGTCTCAATGCATTTTTAAAAACTGAAATACTATTAAGTATCTTCTCATATCATAATGGAATATAACTAGAAATCAATATCCAGAGGAACTCTGGAAACTAAATACATGGAAATTAAATAACATGCTCCTGCATGACCACTGGGTGAATGAAGAAATTGAGATGGAAATAAAAATATTTCTTGAAACAAATGAAAATGGAAACACAACATACCAAAACCTATGGAATACAGTAAAAGCAATGCTAAGAGGGAATTTTATAGCAATAAATGCCTACATCAAAAAAGTAGAAAGATTACAAATTAACAATCTAACAATGCACCTGGAGGAACTTGAAAAGCAAGAACAAACCAAACCCAAAATTGGCAAAAGAAAAGAAATTATAAAGATCAGAGCATAACTAAATGAAATAGAGATTTAAAAATTGCAAAGGATTTTGTATTTCATTTGTAAATGAAAAGTTGGTTCTTTGAAAGGATATAGAAAATTGATAAATCACTGACCAAGAAAAGAAGAAGATCCAAATACACAAAATCAGATATGAAAAAGGAGGCATTACAACTGACACTACAGAAATACAAAAGATCATCAGAGACTATTATAAATAACTATATGCTGAGAAGCTGGTAAACTTAGAAGAGATGGATAAATTTCTGGAAACATATAAACTCTCAAGAGGATGAAAAATAAAAATGGAACAGACCAATAATGAGGAGTGAGACTGAGTCAATAATAAAAAGTCTCCCAAAAAGAAAAGTTTAGGACTAGATGGATTCACAGCTGGATTCTACCAAACATACAAAGAAGAACTAATACCCCTCTGAAACTACTCAAAAAAATCAAAGATGAGGGAATTCTCCTTAACTCATTCTACAAGGCCAGCATCATCCTGATACCAAAACTAGATAAGGATACAACAAAAATAAGAAAACTACAGCCCAATATCCCTGTGGAACATGGATGCAAAAATCCTTGACAAAATACTAACAAACTGAATCCACATCAAAAAGATAACACACCATGATTAAGTGGGATTTATATCAGGTATGCAAAGATGGTTCAACATATGCAAATCAATAAACATGATGCATCACATCAACAGAATGGAGGACAAAAACCATATGATCATTTCAATAGATGCAAAAAAAGCATTTGATAAAATTCAACATCACTTCATAATAACAACCCTCAATGAATGAGGCATAGAACGAACATACCTCAAAATAATAAGGTCCATATATGACAAACCCACATCTAACATCATACTGAATGGGAAAAAGGTGAAAGCCTTTCTTCTAAGAAATGGAACAAGACAAGGATGCCTACTTTTATCACTCCCATTCAACACAGTACTGGAAGTCCTAGCCAGAGTAGTCAGACAAGAAAAAGAAATAAAGGCATCCAGATTGGAAAATAGGAAGTCAAGTTATCCCTCTATGCTGATGATATGATCTTATATCTAGAAAAGCCTAAAGACTTTTCCAAAAAACTCTTATATTTGATAAATGAATTCAGAAAAGTTGTAGGCTGTAAAATTATAGTCCAGAAATCAATACCGTTTCTATACACCAATAATGATATAGCCAAAGAAAGAAATCAAGAAATCAATAGCTACAGAAATATGCCTAGGAATAAATTTAACCAAGAAGGTGAAAGATCTCTACAAGGAAAACTACAAAACACTGATAAAAGAAATTAAAGATGATACAAACAAATGGAAAAACACTCCATGTTCATGGATCACAAAAATTAATATCAAAATGATCATATTGCCCAAAGTACTCTATAGGTTCAATGCAATCCCTATCAAAATACCAATATCATTCTTCATGTAATTATAAAAAACAATCCTAAAATTCACATGGAATAAAAAATGAACCCAAATTGCCAAAGCAAGCTTGAGCAAAAATAACAAAGCTGGAGCCATCACATTACCTGACTTCAAAATATATCACAAGGCTATAGAAACTAAAACACCATGGTGTTGTTATAAAAATAGACCCATGGAACAGAATAGAGAATCCAGAAATAAAGCCACATACAGTCAACTGATCCTCCACAAAGTCAACAAGAACTTACACTGGGGAAAGAACACTCTCTTCAGTAAGTGGTGCTGGAAAAACTGGATGGCCACCTGCCATCCAGTGGAATGAAACTTCCATAGTATGCATTGTATTTTTAACAACTTTGTGTAAACTTTACATTGGATCTTTTAGCTGTTAGGAGTGAAATATAAAATAAAAGGGAAAATGAGCATTCAAATGAGTAAATGAAGAACATTGCCAGTGGATGCTTGAAGGTGCATATCAGTTTTCACTTTAAAGAGTCATAGTGATCTGACATTACAAAGGAGCATCTCCCAGCTCTGCTACATGGTGAACCTATATTATATCCGTAATAAAAATATTTTTTAGAAAGAGGCATATCTCTGAAAAAACCCAGAGAACTTTACCTATATTTAGTATTCCTTCTTCCATTCATTGAAGCTAGACTGCCTCAAAGTGTTGCCATTGGTATTTTTCAGAAGGCTACTCACAGGAGATTAAATTTGAGTGCTTGTGCATTGTGCCGTTAATTGAGTACTTACAGATATTTTGAGTTAATATTTGTCAAAAGTGGAACATTATTTTGGATAATCAAGGAGTTTATCTTAAAGATATTAATCCATTTTTTAAAATTCCCTGATTTAAAAGCTATAGGTATATGCATAAATATATATATGAATGTATCTATATATACATAGACACATACAGACATGTAGTAACAAATCAATTGCAACAAACCATTGTAACAAATCAGCTTTTTTTAGTTGTGAAATTTGATTGTAAAACACATATTGACATGCTTTGTAAAGAATGAAGCGCTGTAGAAAGGTATAATATTGTGCGTATATAATATTTTCCTAGATAGAATGAACTATGTAAATGTTTTGTTCTCCTGTCCTATGTGTGCTTTGACTGACCTATGGTTATCTGGACAAATTTTGAGTTGTTTCCCTTGGTAGGAAATAACCAAGACCCTACATTTGTAAGGCATCTGCTCAATATCATGGAGACAGCCTAGAGCCTTGAAATCATTTTTCTTTGTGCAGCTCTAACCGGGGTAAATGGAATGTAAATGTAAATCTTGCCCCAGACAGTGAGGAGCAATCTCTTAGTCACTGAGCTGACATGGCAAGGTCTCTTCTCTTGTTAGGGATAGGTTTGATCTATAGACCTTATCTCAGGCTCAGTGTGCTCTGTGTGTCATTCAGCACCATGTCTTCCCTGCCATCATGCACAATGAATGGCTGTTAGCAGGCTGGGAGTTGTGACTGGGTGGCTGTGTAGTTGACTGCTCATCAGCTCCAGAGAGAATGCAACGACACTAACAAAGCCCTAAGGAGAAGAAATGAGAAAGCCCCAAGATAAGAAAACAGCAAAGTTTTTGGAAACTCAGGTGTAGTGCTAAATATCTCTCTGAATTGCTAGTATTGGTTTCTCAGAATCTTTCAGGAGGATAGGAACCATGCAAAAAGAATAATGGAATTAATAGAAATATTTTTTTAGCCCCAGGAAGCAATGCTATAGGTGTCATTTAAATAACCAAGCATATTTAGTCAGGTTAATGATTAGCTGTTCCACATTTTTCTCCCTACTAAGCCTGCAAAAGAGATGTAAATTTAAACTGTGGCGACCGGAATTTGCATTAAACATAAAACATAACCCCAGGGCCTGTGCTTCCTAACCAGGAGGTACAGCAGATGACCTGGCATTCTGTCTCATAATAAACATGCCTGGGTCCCACCTCAGTCTTACTTCTTTGTGGGGTGTGCTGGAGAATCTGTGTTTTAATTTGGACTCGCCATTGGGAAGGTGCCTTTCCATTCTCATGTTTTCTAGCACTGAGTTCCTTGAGAAGCTAAAGCCTATTTTTCCTAGTTGATGTGGACCTGACTTCCCTACCAGCTCACATTTGGTGGGAAGATGGTCCTCTACGTTTACAAAGCAGTAAGGGGACAAGTGGTTTTCTGGAAGGCCAGCAGAGGGAGCTAGAAACAAGAATTGTTCCTCTTGTTAACTATTCCCAGTGGTTACAGATTTCAAAGAAAAACAGACAACTTTTCCCTACCAGGCTATAACTTGGAACAGAATAATCCAAGATCCAAATATCTCATAATTTGGCAAGTACATGTGCCTGGTATTTCAGTCTGCTTTACCTCCCTGAGCCAGCCATGTGGTTCTTGTCCCTGAGTGCTAGTAGGACAAATGTAACAGGCCAGCCAATGTGGACGTCTGTATGGCCTCATGAGCCTCTTCAGGATGGAGACAAAAAGAGAAGAATCTAATTGGATTTTGGATTATGAGACTAAATGGCCAATACATTTCTCCTCAATTTTTTTTGTTCTAATAAGTTAAAGAATGGCTTTCCTTAAGGTAATAGTGTTAACTTTTCTGAGAGATGCGTTATAGAACGGTCTGATGACAAGCCTTTCCATTTGATCCATAAAGGAATCAGCCAATTACCCAACATGATAGCATGAAGTTGATTTTATGTTAGGTCAGCAAATGAATCAAATAGGCAATTTATGAATAAAAAGGAGAATTGGCCATAGAAAGGAAGGAAAAAAATAATAATTCAACCTAGAGTTTCAATTAGGAAGAGAAATAGAAAAGCTTTTTTTTTTTTAAAAAAAGACACAAACTTGAATTCTAGAAGAAATGCACTGATGAACAGAATCCATTAAGTTCCTGAACAAATGGAATAATAACAATAATTTTGTACTAATGGAAGAACTTCAGATTATTTCCTACGTATTAGTGGGGAATGATGACCAGAACCAAATGGAACATAAGTATCATTTGATTCAGAGTCTCTATTCTTCACAAGGTGAATGAAATAATGATGATGGCATGAGCCAGGCTTAAAATAACTATAGAGCATTTATTTATTTATTTACTTGCTTACTTAGAGAGTTCCCTGCAATGGGTCAGACTTGGCTTTTCTAGCTTCTTCTATAGATAAATGCCAGCCTAGGAGCTCTGAGAGTTGTTCCATCTGAAGGATACACTCAGCTTTTGGCCTTACAGTGACCTCTAGCCCACGTGGCTCTGGACACTGCTGAATGCCCCCCATCCCCAACCCCCTCCAGGAAGATGTCTCTGCAGCAGGTGAGTGACAGGTCCTTTTCAGACAGGCAGAGTCCTCAGTCACCTGGCAATTTCACAGGGCTGAAATATTTGCTCTCTGGCATGAACTTGGTGGCTTTTTCTAGTTTTTATATAACTGAGAGTCAGCTAGGGGCTGATCTGCCCCTTGAGATGAAGGTAAAATTGTTTTCAACTCTTGAATAACTTGGCCTATGGAAAGTGAAAACAAAGATCTCTGCCACATCTCCCTAGTGTAGACTCACCTTATGTAGTTCTTGGAGTCTCTTCTGCCTCCTTGGCCTTCTGCTCCCTCCTGGGTTGTCTGGGTCATCTCATGTCAAACCTGAAACTTGGCCTTTTTAGTTTCCACCGCCCAAAAATCACATACATGGAGTGCAACCCCCTCCCTCTCCACGGGACTCATTTCTCTCTCATTCCCTTCTCATTCCCTTCTCTCTCATTCCCTTCTCTGCCCTCTGCTGCATTTCCCAAGGAGGTCCAAGGGCTTCTGTATTTGCAGAGCATTCAGCTTGTCTCTCTGGAGCCTTGGTGCTGGTGGTGGTGGCTCAGGGAGGAGTGGATGTGAACTTTCCTACCAGGTCCTTCTCAAAATATTTTTCCAAAGGGGAAAAGTGCCTTTCCTAAGATAAATTTTGGTGCAAGTCATAGCTTAATATTTTGCCAACCTCAATACGATGATTGAAACTCAATTATTAGTATCCTTGAAAGACCAGCTACTCCCACCTACATTAAGTTCCATTCACAACCTTGACTTGCATGGAAATGCCTGGTTGGAGAAAAGAAAAAAGTTAAGAATATTCTTTAGTAGGTACAACGTGTGCTACAAATGCATTCTTATTAAAGCAATATACAGAAGAAAAGATAAAGTCTGATCTGTTCAGATGGGCATATAACAATCATAAAATGTCTCATTACTTCCCTTCCTCCCCCTCCTCTCCTTCTGCTCCCCAGAAGCAGCCACTTTTGGGCATTTCTGCTTTTAGCTCTTCTGATGGTTACAGTTGTAACTTCCCTGACCGAGGGAGATGACTAGCCCTGAGCAGGAGGGCAGGGCGTGTGCACTGGAAGGCTTAGCTGGAAGCGAAACGTGTGGGCAGGAAGTCAGGCTTGAAACCACTCTTGACATGCCGAAAGCGGATGGGCCCTTTCATGGCTGGTTGCTGCCTCAAAGCGAGTGGTTCTCAAACCAGCACCTTCGGCACCACTTGGGGAACTCGGTAGAAATGCAAATCTCCCAGGCCCCCACACCCACATGTATTAAATCAAGAACCTCTGGGGGCGGCGCCCAGCAGTCGGCCTGACGGTTTAACAAGTTCTCCAGGTGTTTTTGACGTGTGCTCAAGTTGGAGAAGCCCTAAGACAAACAAAAGCAAAAAAAAAAAAAGAAACAAAACAAACCCCAAACCTTAATTGTTCTTGCCAGTGATTGCTTTAGGGGTGGGTACGTGACCCTGCTCAGGCCAGTGAAGTGTGTTGGGAGGTTTGTTTTAGGGGCTCTGGGAAATGTTCTTCCCTCAAAGAGATGAGCGGGAAGAAGGGAGCCCGCCTCAGTCCTTGCTGGAGACGGTTTCCCGCCTAGGGAGGCACAGGACTGCTGCTGCCACCTGGTGGTGCTGGGGTGTGTGACACACTGAGTGGGAAAAGCTGGAAGGTGGGAACTCTGGATGCGCAATGACATCCCAGAGCCCCCAAATGAACCATCCGAGAGCCACCCTACCGCGGCCTTCTTGTCGTGAGATATGCTTTGTTTTTTTAGTTAAAAAGTAGTTGAGTTTAGGTTAGTAGTCAGGTACCCCAGTAAGGTACTAATCTGGAACTGTGTCTCCTCCCAGACACACGGATCAAATGGCTGCAAAGAACAGCTCTCTGGCTCTAGGCTGGGCCACAAAAGCCACTATGGGTGAATGGGGGAGGGGAAGGAACCTATCCACAGGTGTTTGTTCGTATTCATACCTGCAGTTTCTGAGGCCAGGGCCTTTCCAGCTCCCTGCTCTGTTGCCGCCTTCTCTGCGCCATGTTCTGAGTTGTTGTTCTTTCTGCTAGTATTTCTCCCTCAGTGTCATCGCACCCATCAACTGACTTCCAAAAATTGGCCTGGTGATCCTTTCTTGTGCTCCCCTTCCTCCTGTCCTCCTTTACTGCCATCTAGGTGGGACTGGGGACAGCAGAGAGGTAAGGGGTATGTTTGGCTTGCCAACTTAAATCAGAAGGCCCGGGTAGTTTGTTTGCTTTTTTGACACTTGGCACTCATTGTACCTTGTAACCTATTTCAAAAGAAGAAAGAAAGATGAAATAGAGGAGGGGGACAGCTCTCAGTGAGGCCCCTCTCAAACATGCATGTAACCCTTTGGGGACATACTCTGGTGCTGTGGAAATGATTCCTAACTCTTACATTCCGTGGCTCCTCCCCAAAGTGTAAACAGAACCATCAAAGGGGACAGGGACGCTGCCGTGGGTCAGCTTGATGGGGGAGAGGCTCGCGGGGTTCCTGAGTGTGCCCCAGATTACTCCTACCTGTCCCTAGAGCCTGGAGGGACACCCTTCTGTCTCAGAAGGTAACTCAGAATATGTGAAATATGAGTTCTTTTGCTTTCATAATTTTATAAAACTGAATCTTCAATTGTCCAGCACAAACAGATTGAGAATGTTTATGTACAGTTTTATTCAAACCCTCAACCACACGATGTTATCTTGAGGTAGCTCTTCTATTGGCGAGAAACCACCATGGGGTCTCTAGGGCCATCTCAGACAGGCATCCTTCTTCTACTTTGTACGGTTTTCTGACTCAAACTTCCTTCAATCTGCTGTGGTTTTACCACAGCCTATCAACCTGGTTGAACAATACATTCAGGCTTTTTCTCTTTAAATGTCAGAATGTGAAATTCTATATGCTTAGGAGCATTTATATTCCTTAATGTTTCTGTTATAGTTAAAAACAATCGTGCAGGAATATGTTCTGAGACATGTGCTGTTAGGCAATTTCATCGTTGTGCAGACGTTGTAGAGTGTACTTACACAAACCCAGGTGGTACACACCCAGGTTATATGGTAGCATGTTACCATGTTACTGTACTGAATACTGTAGGAAATTGTAGCACAATGGTATTTGTGTATCTAAACAAACATAGAAAAGGTTCGGTAAAAATACGGTATTATAATTTTATGAAACCACATTGTATGTGCAGTTTGTGGTCAACGGAAGCGTCGCTATGTGGCGCGTGATGGTATATGTTAAACTTTAGATCCTACGCTCTGTAAATCAGAGACCCCTTTTTTTAAAGGGCAAGTTCCAGCAGAACATTGTGATCTAGCCCAGGGTCAGGATGTTGAGGCTTTTACTGGCTCTAGAAGTGAGTCAATTCACTCTTTTCTTTTTGAGTGTTAGGCTCTTCCTCTGCAAAAGATGAGAGTTTAATCACAGCCTCTGACAGGTTTGTGGCGCTGGGGCTTGACACAGGTGTCAGGTAAAAACTGCAGTGCTGTGTGTGTGAAGCCATAGGTCTGCACTGCAAGCCAGTGCACCATCACCGCCATTCAGAGTGACAGCAGTCACTAGACCTTTTGCGTTCTAACTTAAAAAGCAGATGCATATTCCTATGGCTTTTCTTGTATAAACCTTATCTGTAAGGCACTGGTAGGACAACTTTGGCTTCTTTAAAGTGGGACTGAAAACTAGGATGCATGTCAAGACATCCCACGTGTGGAAATTTTTGTGATTCCCCCTCCTACTTACCCATATATAAATTGACATATTTTATAGTGATATACTTTTATTCTCTCTTTACAAAGCAATGAACCTAGTTTTCATAAAAAGAGCTCTGTTTTTTCCTTTGCACTCATATTTCTTTGGTTTAATCTATTTCATCATGTAATTAGAAGAGTAAGTACAGCGTGTATTACACTGGGACACATTATCTGGGAATGGGTACAACTGAGTTTATCCATACAATTTACTTGGGGAAGCTGAAGTGAATAGCTACTACCAGCTGCGAGCACTCAACAGCTACCAGGCACCCAGCAAGGAGTTTTACAAAGGACTGGAAAGAATTGGGAACTTCATTAAGGACGGATCTGTTAAAGGAGTCTCTTCTGTGCCAATCAAATGTGCTCCCTTAGAGTGGCCCTCTAGAGCCTGGCTACTCAAATTATGGTCCAAGGGACCAGCAGCATCACATCATATGGGAGCATGTTAGAAATGCTGAGTCTTAGACCAGCCCCTGGGCTTCCTGACTTAGACGCTTCATTTTAACAAGACCCGAGAATCACTAGTGTCAGGTCAGACTTTGGGCCTCTGTTCTTCCCACCCTACACATTCTCCCTTGGTAGGCTTGCCTACTTTTGAACCTGGTACAAAACAGGTATGTCATAAATATGTAATAATCTTGCTCTGAAAAAATGGGAAAGATGGTCTTGCTGGAAATTTCTTCCAGAGGCAGCTTTTAGGCCACCTGAAAAAATTGGCTTCATAACCTTTGTACGAGTTTCCTCTTGCTGCTGTGACAAATGACCACAAATTTAGTGGCTCAAAGCAACACAGATTTATTCTTTGATAGTTTTGGAGATCAGAAGTCTAAAATTGGTCTCACTAGATTAAGAAGTCCAGGTGTCAGCAGGGCTGGTTCCTTCAGGAGGATCTGAGGAGAGAATCATTTCCTTACCTTTTCCAGCTTCTAGAGGCTTCCTGTGTACCTTGCCTGTGTCCTCTTTCTTGCATACCTCTGACCTTTGCTCTGTACTCACATTTCCTACTCCTCTGGTCACATCTCCTGCCTCCCTCTTATAAGGACTTTGTCATTACCATTAGGGCCCACCTGGATAATCTGGGATGATGTCCCCATCTCAAGATCCTCCACTTAATCATGTCTACAAAGTATCTTTACTATGTTGTGAAATAAGAATATATATATATATATCTCCCTGCTCATGGTTCTAGACACAGAGCTCCTAAACCCTTGTCATTTCCTAAGTGATAAGGGTGCTATCAGCATCTTTTGTTATAACATTTGGTCTTTGACCCCGGTTCCTGACACAGAGCTCCTAAATATCTTGATATTTTCTGGGTGATAGGAGCATCTTTCGTTCTAAGAAGGCAACTCTTGATGGGCCCCTAGAAAGCTTCAGGATGGGGGCTGGTCACCAGAAAGACCAAGCCATGATTAGAGGTTTGGAACTTTCAATCCTCTGAGGAGGGGAGAGGGGCTGGAGATTGAGTTAATAATAGATCAATAATTGATCATGCCTACATGGTAAAGCCTCCAAAAAACCCCTCTAAAATACGGGGTTTGGAGAGCTTTGGGACTGATAAACACATCCACGTGTCTGTCATAGGGTGGTGCACCCCAACTCCACAGGGAAGGAAGCTCCTGTACTCAGGACTCTGGAAGACTTTATCCTACGTACCTCTTCATATCCTTCATTATATAATAAACCAGCAAACTGAAGTAAGTGTTTCCCTGGGTTCTGTAGGCTATTCTAGCAAATTATCAAACCCAAGGAGGGAGTCCTGAGACCCCTGATTTATAGACTGTCAATCAGAAGTACAGGTGACAACCTGAGACTTTTGATTGATGTCTCAAGTGGGGACAACCTTGTGAGACTGAGCCCTTGACTTGAAGGACCTGATGCTAACTCCAGGTAGACAGTGTCAGACCTGAACCGAGTTGTAGGACACTCAGCTGGTGTCAGAGAATTGGTCAACATGGCAAAAACAAACAAATAAACAAAGAAACAAACCAAACCAAACAAAAAAATCTCCACACATTTTGGTGACCAGAAGAGAAATGTTGAAAATATAGAGAAAAAAAAACTTCTTTTATACACATGTTTTCAAGTGTGCATAAACACATTCTCAAGCATTCTCAAATTCTAGGTACTAGGACATGGATATCTTCAGGGGGTCATTATTCAAGAGCTTGTCTTGAATAAGCTACAACAAGCTTATTGTCAGATACTGGTTTAAGGTAATTTAACAATTATTATCACTACTCTTTAACAAGTGCCTTCTATGAGCCAGGCACTTTACCTATACCTGAAACCTAATGCTCACAAGAATACCCACAGTAGATATTATCATCCTGCTCTTGTAAATGAGAAGTCTGGGGTTCAGGAATCACAATGAGTAATGACAGAGCAGGGACTGGCACCCAGACCCACAAGAGTCTGGGCCTTCTGAACTTCTCTTGGTGCCTGGCTCCTGTCACCATCAGAATCACCTGCTTTATTCCCAAACTCAGCATGAGTGACGTCTACAGTCAGGATTGTCCAGTGACCCGTCATGTCCACCGATCTAAAGCCCATACTTATTTTGAGAAGGGATATTTGTGATAAATGTTATGCAAAGACCAAGTGGATGGGTTTGGTATAAATCTCTAGCAACATCCTGTGCACTATCAGCTGACTGATCAGGGCCCTTTTCTAGAAATCAGCTTCCATCTAGAAGGGCCCATCTTTAAAATCACAGGTGTCAGACAGAAATGCTGTCCCTGGCAGGGCATGGTGGCTTGAGAAAGGCCCCTCTAATGAGCTCCTGTGGTAAACTGTGGCTCAGGTGTTTTGTGGAGCTGAGGAGTGAAGCTGGGACAGAACAGAGATCACAGACGTGGAAACATTTCAATCTTTTGAAAAAATAGCTCTTGTACTTGCTCTGGAAATGTTGCTTTATGCACAGATCAAATTCCTCTCAATTATATGGCCATAATCACTTTGTTATTGGTATCACCTGAATGAGCACGAGGGCCACAGTCTGTTTTTAGCCTTTTCCCCACTCCCAGACCCAAAAGTCCTATAGCAAGGTGGGAAAAAAATCTATGTGGTTTTAAAACTTGTGGGCTATTTTCTGCTACACTCCTTCCACCCCAGCTGTTTTGGGGCATTTGAAGGTGACCCCAATACACTCCTCTGTTTGATCAATGTTCTCTTTGGAACATTGATGGAAATGGAAATAAATTTTTATAAAAAGCCAACTGTGCTCACAGATGTGAAACGCAGAAACATGTACTTAAGGCACACCCAGACTCCAAAGCCTTATTGTTGTTTAACATCCTCATTGTTTTGGGGCCACACATGAAACTTCTTGGTGACAACTTTAACCAACACCAACTCGAGATTAACATTGGAAATGGTTATGTTTCAAATGAAAGTGTGCACAACTTTTAATTGTTACTGGGTACTTCAAATTTTGTAAATAAAATTTTTTTCCATAACGGATAAAGAGTGGTGACTTCTTTTATGAAACTGGCCCAAATTGATTTCCTCTTTTTGCCATTAGAACTAATAATCAGAAATTAATTCCATGTTTTATTTTGAATTTTATACTTTAACAATCATATTATATATTTTCTGACCATTAAGGTTTGCAACAGTATGTTTTCTGACCATTAGGATTTGCAACAACTCATGGACAAAATATGGATTTCTGATCTGACCTGTGAGCAAACTGTCCCTCCATTCCGTGCTTCTTTTCTGTGAAATGGGATGATTGATTTCTGCCCTATTTATATACAAGTTTGTGAAGAGAGTCATGAGAAGGAAACAGATTGGAGATGATTATGAAAGTCAAGTGTTCTCTTTGCCAATGTGTGGATTTCATTTGCAGTGAAGTTACACACATGCTCCCACTGGCTCCTTCCTTCCCCCTGAAGGTCTGGGTGTTCGTTGTGTAATTACTCAAGGTGAACGATGACTTTCATATCAGCGGCGAGATCAGCTGGCTTTGCCACTTCCTGTTCTGGTGGCGCCCTGCTGAGCATCTTGTGATCTCAGGAAAGTAGAAGCTGGCTGGTGGAACAGTCCAGGTTTGGCTTAAAAATATAGTTCTCCCACTGTCGTGCTGGATTTCCTCTCAGTGAAACCTCAGGTAGACAGAAGATTACAAGTTTGCCTTACTGCAACTCGGATCCCTTTCCCTTCCCTGTGTATCAGGATTAAAACTCTCCCCTTTCCTACCTACCCATCCCCACGACACCACTTCCTTCCACAGGGTATGTCTAAGCAGATCAAATGGGTGTGTCACTGTTTGCACACGTGCTGGGCCACTGGGCAGGTGAGTGGCCTAGCACAGTGTGCACCAGTGGTTTGTGGTCCAGAATTAGTCACCACCCTGAGCATCTCAGCATTGCGGTGCTCTGGGGATGGGCAATGTCCTTCCTCCCTCTTCTACTTGCCCCACCCCAGCTGGCCCAAGGTGGCGTGGCACCCCACAGGCCTTTTAAACAAGGAAGGGCAGGTCTCATAGGTTCCTCGAGTTGGAGCATGTAGAGCACATTTTAACTTGTTAGCTGTCCAGCTCACTTTCTCAATAAGTCACATGAAATGGAGCTTTTAAGGACTTTTCAGAACTCATCATTTCATCAATGGAAATTATTTTTTTCTCTAACACTTATTAAGAACTTGCTACATGCCCGGCACTATATTGAGTGCTTTTTATATATTACCTTATTTTATCTTATCAGCTCTATGAAATAGATATAATAGTCACCTTCCTTTTGCATGTGAGAAAGGTAAGCTTGGAGAGGTTCATCAACATGCCAGGGTCACACAGGCAGTAAGCTGAGGAGGGAGGATTTGAACCCAGGGAGTCTGGCTTTAGAGCCCCGGTGCAGGCTCTTGAACTCCCCTATCTTTTCAAATCATGTATGGACACATGAGCACTTAAGGTCAGCTTTGTAAAGCACCGTGCAAAGGACTCAGGCAAACACAAGCAAGTGTCACTTGGTGCAGACACTCTTGGGCAAGAGGTCAACAGGCACACAGGTTCTCCACTCTCCAGACAGGGGAGAGGCGTGCTCGGTCTGGGATTCAGTTGGGGACACGTGGGGCTGTGCTGCAGCAGAGGGACACTGCCACCTCTACATTCTCTTCTCTTATGGGGCAAGGCTGGCAATGGCTATGCTTTGCTCCTCAAGATGGCCATTCCAGTGCTCGTTTAGACACACTTGTGACTGTTGGTAAGGAGGGTGGAATAGCCAGCAAGTTCCATGATGCTGGGCGACTGGGAGGCAGTGGTCATCAATGGAGCTCCTGTTGTTGGATTGTCAGAGAATTAAGCACACATAAAAGGAGGTTATCTATAATCTTAATAGTCTGGGGTTATCCACTCAGGAGAAGTGGGCAACTTCATGCCCTGAGAACATATTCAAGAAAGTGCAGCCAACCATTCAGGAGCAGGGAGCCTATGAAGTTAGCCTGCTAGGTGTGGGCCATGCTAGACTCTCCTGGGACTGAGCCCAGCTTGCTCAAGCCACAAACCACTTAGATGGCAAGCAGTGCATCTTTGTGTCACACAGATTCCCTGCTGAGCTTCCCTGTCCTTGGTGGCTATTTCCTTACTGCCCTGGAAGTAAGGGCCTCTGTGTTCCGTCGTAGGTATAAGGCAATGGCTGCTGCATCCAAAAGCTTCTTGGGTTTCTTCATTCCAAATGCTTTTTTCAGAAGTGGTCCCTCCTGTGGAGCCCCACACTCTCAGCTGAGATGATGGGGACCTTGGGTACCTACTGGCTGTCCTTCCCCTGGTCCCAGCTTGCATGAATGATGGCACCGGCGATTTCCACGGCAGTGTGCTGATGTGAAATGAATATTGCTCAACTAGGTATGCAGAAGGGGCCAGTGATATCTCCCCTATCACAAGGGTGACAGCAGGTCAGTGGGGAGCAGTAACCAGGGTAACCACAATGTCTGTGGGCCAGCAAGACCCCGAGAGGGCAGATTACTGGCCTAAGGAGGGTTGGTGGTCTGGTGGCCATGTTGTCAGCTGTGGGCAAAGAAAGCCCTGAGGAGGGTCACACAGACCCCTGGTTACCATAGAGGGGGAGCTGGAACCAGGGGGCTGATGTGTTCAATCCTTTGGTTCCTTCTCATGGTTTACTTACTAGTGTTCTTCCTGAGCCACTTTGGGTGACGGAACATACTTAAGGTCAAGGGAAGAAGTCTTTCTACATTATCTAGGCCATGCATCTGATGGACATCAGCCCTAAACACCAGAATCATATCCAACTGCCTACTACACCATCTCCTCTGGATGTTTACTGGGCATCTTTAGCTTACTATGGGTGGATCTCTACCCCCTCCCAGATGCTCCTTCCCATCTCAGCAAGTGGGACCTCCACTGTTCCATTTCTGAGGCCATGACCTTGGCTTTTCCCTTCGTTCCTCTCCCTTTCTCACACCCCTCATCCAGTCTATCAGTACAGCTGACAGCATCGATCCAGGAAATATTTGGAGTCTTAGCATTTCTCACCACCTGCCTGGCTACCACCAGAGCCTTTGCTGGTCTACATGGTGTTGATTTTGTAAAATTTAGAAAAACATCACCCCCACGACTTAAAGGGTAGGCAGAGCCTTTGTGCAGAGAATGGCGCCCCTTCCTTTGATGGGTGCAGCGCTGCTCGTAGGCCCTGGGCTGGATTCCATCAAGGCCGGTGCCCTGTGCAGTGCATCAGTGCATAAGCATGTGCGGGGGGCTGGCCGGGCCACGCTGTGCAGACCCACTGTCCTCGCTCACTTGGACCATTGCCAGCAGCTCCCAGGTCTCTCTGCTTCTGCCCTTTCCCTGCCCGCCCCTCAGTCTATTCTCAATGGGGAAGCCTGAGTGATCTTTTAAAAGTATACATCAAATCAAGTCACTCCTCTGCTATAAACCTCACTCATTCCAAGTAAAAGCCAAAGTCCTGGCCAGGTCCAGTCAGTTCCCTGTAATCTCTTTGACCTTGTCTCCAACAAGCTCCCTTCCTTCCTGTGCTCCAGACAGATGACCTTCCTGCTGCTATGTCCTTTGAATGAACTAGGCTTGCTCCCTCCCCTGGCGGGGCTCTAGCACTCACTCTCCCCTCTGCTGGAAGGGTCATCCACACGTGTTTACCTGCCTCATTCTCACTTGCTTCAGGTCTTTACTCAAATGTCACCTACTCCATGAAGCCTTTGCTGCCCAACTATTTAAAACTGCAATCTCCTTCCCTGCTCCCTAACCTGACACTTCCTCCTGCCCTTCCCACAGCACTTTTGCTCTTTCTCCACAGCCCTTACCACCATCTAACTGTGCATTTCACTTACTTCTTTGGTATATTGTCCGTATCTTTTTACTAGAATAAGCTTCGTGAAAGCGGACACTTTTGTGTGTCTTGCTGTTGGCTGTGTTCTCAGCATCCAGAGCAGTGCCTGGTGCCTAATAGGTGAGCAATAATTCGAGATTTGTTGAATGAATGAGTGGCAGGAAGCAGAGTGGACCTATTATATTGAGCCATATGAAATCGTTTTTGCAGGTCAAAAGCTGTCAAATATTGGCAGCTTCATGTGGTTCATCCTAATATCATGTAACCCATCACAATGGCCCAAAGGAGGTGTCATGTGAGGGACATTTTCTCCTGATTTGCTCTGTGCACTCCCATTTGAAAACATTGGGTTCTGTTTATAATACCTTGGTAACAAACGCCCCATTTATTTTTATTTTTATTTTATTTTTTATTTTTTTTATTTCAGCATATTATGGGGGTACAAATATTACGATTATTTACATTGCCCATGTTCCCTCTCCCCCCTCGAGGCAGAGCCTCAAGCATGACCATCCCCCAAACGTTGCATATCACATTCATTATGTTTGTATATACCCATCCCCTCCTCTCCCCTTGTTTTTCCATTCTTGAGATACTTCACTTAGTAGAATGGGCTCCAGCTCTATCCAGGAAAATACAAGAGGTGCTATATCAGCATTGTTTCTTAACACTGAATAGTACTCCATGGTATACATATACCACATTTTATTAATCCACTCATGTATTGATGGGCACTTGGGTTGTTTCCACATCTTTACAATTGTGAACTGTGCTGCTATAAACATTCCAGTGCAGGTGTCTTTTTTGTAGAGTGTCATTTGATCTTTTGGGTAGATGCCCAGTAGTGGAATTGCTGGATCAAATGGTAGATCTACTTGTATCGCTTTATGGTGTCTCCATATTGCTTTCCACAGAGTCTGAACTAGTTTGCAGTCCCACCAGCAGTGTAGGAGTGTTCCTATCTCTCTGCATACACGCCAACATTTATTGTTTGGGGACTGTTTGATAAAGGCCATTCTTACTGGAGATAAGTGATATCTCATTGCAGTTTTGATTTGCATTTCCCTGATTATTAGAGATGTTGAGCATTTTTTCATATGTTTGTTGGCCATTATTCTGTCTTCTTTTGAAAAATTTCTGTTCATGTCCTTTGCCCATATGCCTTTATTTCTCCTTTGGTTCTAAGCAAAAGTTTAACTGGATATACAATTTGTTTAATAAATTCAGCATTTTGAACATATAGCTTCTGCCTTATTGTTGTTAATAAACAATTCTGTTCTCAATCTAATTGTTCTTAAAATATATTCAATCTATTGTTTCTATTCTTCTGAAGCTTTAAACAAATATTTGGATTTGAATTTATTTTATTCATCTTGTACCTATCTTACTGTGTTTTGTTAATTCAAGGATCTTTGTCTTATGAATTCTTAATCATTATTTTTATAGTATTCTCTCTCTCTCTTTACACTTTTCCTCTAGAACTCTTATGCATTCAATAAATATGTATTTATTGAGAGCTACCACATTTCAAGTACTTTTCTAGGTATTGTGGTATTACTAGGCTTGGATTCACATAGAACATTATCCTATCCTCCTTATCTCCTGTCTCTTATGTTATTTATTTATAGCTCTTTGTTCTATAGTCTGGATTACTTTGCCATACCTATTTTTCCTTCTCCTTAATTTTCTTTTCACCTCTGCTTTTATCAGAGATAATTTTAATTCAAACTAAAGTCTTCATTTGTAGAAGTATAATTTCTTTTAATCAACATATTTTCACACCATGCTGTCATTTTCTTATATTATTTATTTTATGATTTTTTAGGTTTAATTCCATCACTAAACTTAAGACCAAACATATAGGAGTCATCATTGATTCCTCATTTTTTTTTTGTTCACGTCTACATATAGTTCTTGGTTTTCTTCAATATATATCAAGAATTTGTCTACTTTCTACCACTCTTCCTGGTTCCACCCTCTCAGTGTATTCTCAAACTCAGCCAGAGTGAATGTTTTAAAATGAGAGTCAGATTATTTTACTTCTGTGTTTAAAATTCCCCTTGGCTCCTCATCTTCCTAAAAGTAAAAACAAAACAGTTTTGGTTGTTAGGGCTATTCAGCCCTATACCATCTGGCAAGAGCCACCTTTGTATGCAGACATGCAATGGTTTGTGCAGATCATTGCAAAGTAAGTCTCCTCCTTATGTAGAGAATGATTCTGCAGTTTCTGTATGTGACTGTTATTCTACCATGTTTTCTGATATGAGCATAGAATTTTCTCTATTTCTATACTTAAATCATTTTAATATGATTGTGAGACAGATGTGTTTGTTCCATTCATTATTTAATGAGGAAATCAGTGTTATATACTTAGCATTAGGTACATAGTGACTATCCTATCCATCTATCCAAAGAAGGTCCCTTCTTTTAATTTTTGGCCACAGCCACCTTGATTTTTCTTTAGAGAACTTAAACAATTTTAAATTATTTATTTGTTTACATATTCATTGCTCTTTTATCTTTTATGTTGAAAGTTCTATATGGTTAGAAAGGCTACCTGTTTTGTTTGTCATTGTCTTTCTATTGCCTATGATCATATGTGGAAGCCAGTAGGAATTTTAAAAATGTATATTTATGAAATAAAGAAATAATTGTAATTTTAGACAAAATGCCAGGATCTGATGTGAATGAGATAAACTGCGTATTTAGTTTATGCTAGATCATGTCACAGACTTTCACAACTCTTGGCTTTAAATGTGCCCATTTTGTGGTATTGGTTTCTTAAAGTGATAGGGAGAAATATGAAAATACAAGGAAATGCATATAACTCCATTTTGTCAGGAACAAGTAAAGGAGTGAGCATTATTTAATCAGGCAAAATTATATGATTTATAAGATAAATATACGCACCATTATAAAAATATAACAACAAAGCTGATTGTATTTTTTCCATATTTATTAAAGGCATACTAAGAAGAATTGGCCATTACTTGTGTAGAAAAATAAAAAACTGAACTACAACAAATAAAAGCTTCACAGTAAGATCATTAATGGCAGGAAAAATTGCCAAAGGGCACTACAGAATACACTTTTTTTAAATATCCTCTGGAAAAGTAGTATCAGTTTGGTGTTATGGATACAGGCTTTGTAAAGGCAAATCATCTTTTAAAATTTCTTTCAGATGCAGAAATAAACCAGAATAAAAAAATTCAGATACATTTTTGACATAAGCTAAATGTAAGCCTAGAATAATTTGCTAAATGTCACAAGAGGGGAAAAAATTAGTTAGAATAAATAGCTACCTTTAAGTTTAACTGCACTATTTTCTTGTATCTGTGTTTAAAAAGTCACCCTAGCTAGCTAACAGAAAACAATAAATCAAAAGGATTTAGCATTGCAGTTAATGTCTTATTCTTTATGATCTGCATGGGCCTAGATATTGCAGCACATATTTTACATATGTAATTCTGCTTTGGGACTACTTTAAAACCAACGTACAATATGCTGAATTAATAATGCTTATAAGGGTAATATATATAGGGAGAGTTTGAAAAACTCTTGATGAAAGGTGATATATATTTATGAGGTGCCAGATGTTTTCCTTTAAAAGTAATTTTTATTAACCCACACTATTGAGATTTGTATTGAAGTGGTCTCTTTGTGGTAGTATATTGTTTAAAATATGTTCTGTGAGACTTAGGCACAATGGGGTGAATAAAAGAATAAGTACCTGTCTAAATTTTATGTATTTTTAAAAATAGAACCATGGGGGTACATTTTTAATGCAGGTGCAGTGGATTAGACAGAGCACAATAAAAAGAGTTACATATTTCATACACAACTGCAGGTGTTAAAAATGTACATATTATTGTTATTTTAAATATTTTCTTTTCTTTTTATTACAGAAGTAATCATGATATCATATGCTTATATATTATGTTTTTTCCAAGGTGTTCAAAACACATGACAGTTATTAATGATTTTACATTTCATAACTTTCCTAGAGGAAAGCAAAGCCAAGTATTATCACCCCATTTTACAGACAAGGTAACTGGTTACCAAGTGGCTGCTCTCTGAATGTCTCCGGAATATTTTCAAGCGATTTGTTGGGGAACTTTTTCTTCAGTCTTCCACATGATGTGTCCACTAGGCTGTTCCTGATGCTGTTGACCACAGGGTCCCTACTCCTTTGGTGACTGCCCTGGCTACTGTGACTAGCACACTTAAGAAAGAATTAATTTCTTCCCAAACACGAGTCGAGTTCCCAAACACTGCAGATTTTAATGAAAGTTTGCTAAACATTTGAGAAAGTAGAATGTCTGTGTAACAAGTGACTACATTCAACAACTGCCCAGGTGCAGACCCATCAGTGATCCATCTTACTGGCTTTCTTCCTGTCCTGCTCCTGACCTGCTTCCTTGTGGCCAGGGCGATTCATCTCCTGCCACGTCTGAGAGTTTGATGTATATCTGCTCTAGATTCCAGGAAGAGTAGAACATTTTCTTCCCTTAATCTAAAATCCACTTCCATAAGTCCCAGGATTAAATTCTTCCCAAGATTGAAATGTCCATTTCTCTTAGAGGAAACTCCCTCTAATCTGCAGGAGTATGTCCCATGGTATGATCATAACACCAAAGCTACATGATAGTCAAATTCATTATGTCTGGCTTATGGCCTCGAATAATGCTATGTATGTGACAGAAACAGCCTGGCCAGATGGACTGGCACTTAATTTTATTTCTCCTCATCAGGGACTTAGTATATATTGGTGTTCAGTCTCACTCAAGTCTCCTTATTTTTCTGACTTGTGATCCTAGTATGCATGATAGCAGACACCTCAGCAGAATCTAAAGTTCTAAGGCCCATATACACCCTGGCGTAGTGGGTCTCATGTATCAGTCACTGTATTCATTCACTCAATCAGTGTCTCTTTAAACAAACATTTATTCAAATGTTTGTGTGAGTGTGGTGGTTACTGGGCCACATCACAAGAACGAATTAGACAGGGTCCCTGCCCTCAATTATCTTACAGTTTACATAAACAAAAGACAATTGTCAAATTTTCTCTTTTTTCAAAAAGTATTCCAGTTTCCATATATCGATGATGTCTTCTCCACTGGAGACCATCTGGAAGGATTGTTAATCAGGTGCTCCTAAAAGGAATAGACATCACTGATTACCTTGCTCTCTCTCCTTTTCTCTCTCTCTTTTACTCTCACAGCTGCCATCCTTCTTCCTGTAAAAACTGAAGACGTGCTTTAAGAAGTCTCTTTACTCATGCATTAATTCATTGCATCATTTATAACACCACTTGCTCCAACTTACCCAGGGAAATCAAGAAGAGTATGAGCAGCTCTTGTATCTGTGAATTTTTCTAAAGCAAGATAAAGGTTTTTCTGAATATTACCCTAATTATTAAACTTAAAATGAATAATAACAAAAGATTATGTGAAAATAAAGACTGAATTCCTTTTATGGAAATTTTTAGGGACATTCTTGATGGCAAAAAGTGTTTTCAAATAGCACCATCTTTCTTCATATGCAAATAAAGCCTTACCTTTGTGCACATTGATCACAAATATATTCATTTAAAAATTTTGAGCATTAGGTAATTCCATTGTCTATTAAGACAATAATGAATTAGAAATAGGGAAAATATTGAAAAATAAAGGTTCCTTACTTTGTACAATAATCACACACAATTAAAGTGAAATATCAATAATATGATTTCTTTTGAAATTTTTCTGTGTAAATCATTTATTTTTTCTTATCATGTCAAAAGAATAGTTTTGCTTTCTTATCCTTATATAAATTTATGGATTCATGAAACCTTAAGAGTTGGAAGTTGCCTTAGAAGGTCTTTCATTCTAATCCCACTGAACATAGAAATATCTTCATTCCCATATTGGACAAAATTTTGTCTTTATTTAAACACTTAAAAAATAAAAAACTCCTTGCTGACGTGATTGAGTTCTTTGTAGATTGAGTTCTTTGTAGATTCTGGTTATTAGACTTTTATTGGATGTACAGCTTGGGAATATTTTCTCCCATTCTGTAGGTTATCTATTTGCTTTGTTGGTTATTTACTTAGCTATGCAGAAGCTTTTAAATTTAATCCAGTCCCATTTATTAATATTTATTTTTGTTGCTGTGATTGCCACTGGGGTGTTTTTCATAAATTCTTTGCCTACACAAATACATAGAAGAGTTTTTACTACATTTTCTTCTGAAGGTCTTATTGTTTCATGTCTAAGTCTTTTATCCATCTTGAATTAATTTTTGTGAGTGATGAGAGGTATGGATCCTGTTTCATTTTTCTGCATGTGGATATCCTATTACACCAGCACCATTTATTGAATAGGGCTTCTTTTCCCTAGTGCATATTGTTGTCTACTTTGTCAAAGATCAGTTGGCTATATGTGGATTTTTTTTTCCTGGGCTCTATGTTCTTTTCCATTGGTCTATGTCTCTATTTTTGTGCCAATTTGATGCTGTTTTGGTTACTATAGCTTTGTAGTATAGTTTGAAGTCTGCTAATGTGATGACTCCAAATTTGTTCCTTTTGATTAAGATTGCTTTGTCTATTCAGGCTCTTTTCTGGTTCCAAAAAAAGCATAGAATTATTTTTTCCAGATCTGCGAAATATGACATTGATATTTTATAGATGGGGATTACATTGAAACTGCAAATCATTTTGGATAGTATTGACATTTTATTAATAACAATGATTCTACCGATCCATGAACATGATATGTTTTTATTTGTTTCTGAAATCTGTAATTTCTTTCCTCAGTGTTTCATAGTTCTCTTTGTAGAAATCTTTCAGCTCCTGGTTATGTATATTCCTAGGTATTTTATTTTCTTTTTAGCCATTGTGAATTGTATTGAGTCTTTTATCTGACCATCAGCTTGACTGTTATTAGTGTATAGGAATGCTACTGATTTGTGTACATTGATTTTGTAACCTGAGATTTTGCTGAATTTGTTTATAAATTCCAGGAGTCTTCTAGTGGATTCTTTGGGGTTTTCTAGAAATAAAATCATATCATCAGCAAAAAGTGAGTGTTTGACCTCCTCTTTAAACAAATGACTCCATTAAAAAGTGGGTAAAAGACATGAATAGAACCCGGACACAAATGGCCAATAAACATATTAAAAATGCTCAATATTACTAATTATCAGAGAAATGCAAATTCTAACCACAATGAAATATCACCTTACCCCAGTTAAAATTGCTTTTATTAAAAAGTCTAAGGACAACAGTTGCTGGTGTGGAAGAGGAGAGAAAAGAATGCTTATACCCTGTTGGTGGGACTGTAAATTAGTGCAACCTCTATGGATAACAGTATGGAGATACCTTAAAGAGCTAAAAGCAAACCTACCATTTGATCCAGCAATCCCACTACAGGGTATTTGCCCAAAAGAAAAGGAATCATTTTATCAAAAAGATATCTGCACTTGAATGTTTATTGCAGCACAATTCACAATTGCAAAGATGTAGTATCAACTCAAGTGCCCATCAATTCATGAGTGAATTAACAAAATGTGGTATATGTATACTGTGGAATACTACTCATCCATGAAGAAGGATGAATTCAGGTCTTTTGCAACAATTTGAATGGGACTGAAGACCATTATCCCAAGTGAAGTATCTATAGAATGGAAAAACAAATACCACATGTATTCACTATTAAATTGGAACTTACTGATGAGCACACATGTGCACAGAGGGAAGTAAAACTCAGTGGAAATCGGACAGGGAAAGAAAGGAAGGAGTGGGCCAAAACTTACCTAACGGGTACAATGAACACTATTTGGTTGATAGGCACACTTATAAGCCTGACTCAAGCATAACAAAATTGATACATGTAACCAAAAACATTTGTACCCCAATAATATTTTGAAACAAAAAATGTTATATATCCACGGAATAGAATATTATGAAGCAATAAAAAATAATGAAGTATTGAAACATCCTACAATATCAATGACACTTGAAATCATTATACTAAGTAAAAGAAGCCAGACACAAAAGACTACATATTTTGATTCTCTTTATGTGAAATGTTCAGAATGGGAAAATCCACAGAGACAGAATGTAGAGTAGTGGTTGACAGTGACTGGAGGTAGTATGGGAAAGAGAAATGAGAGTGACTGCTAAGGGGTTCAGGATATCTTTTTGTAGTGATGAAAATGTTCTAAAATTAGATAGGGCCATCATTGCACAACTCTGAATATTTTAAAAACCACTGAATTGTATATTTGAAAAGTTTGACTCTTATGACATGTGAATTATATATCAAAACTATTATTAAAGATAAAAAAATCAAAACAAAAACTCATATTTTGAGGCAGTTTGTTTCAATATTAGGTGGTCTTGCTGGGCATTAGGAATTCTACATTATAACTGAAATTCTGTCCTTTTCGTCTTCCACACAGTGACTTGTTTGGTCCTACCTCTTTATCTGAAGAGAGAAATAATGTGCCCTCCACTACTCTTCTCTTTTCCTGGCTAAATCCTCTCTTTATGGCAAGAGGAGATTTTTTTTCAGATAGAAAAAACAATATGAACACATAGAGCAAGCACTTTATGAATTAAGATAACAACACTAGCTTGAGGATGAAATTCATGAAAAGTAGTAAAATAAAATAGAAAATAAGTTGAAAATGAAGGTTGGGGTCTGGCTGTTGGTATTTGTAATCAAGGGGATCTTCAATGGATTTTTTGAGGCAAGGTAGTGTTATGATCAGAGATCTCCTTCTGGAAGATTGATCAGATATGACTATTCATGTAGAGCATAATTCCCAGTTGTATAAGAATTTTTTGTCAGTTATTTCTTCCATATGTCAACTTTCCAACATTTCAGCCCTTATGCTATGTCTTCTATTTGAGTGTGGGCTGGACCGAGAAACTTGCTTCTAACCAACAGAATATGGCGAAAAATGTTGAGATGTGACTTCTATGATCAGATTACAAAAGATTATGACTTTCATCTTACTAGCAGACTCTCTCTGTTACCATCTCAGTTTGCATGTTTTTATGAAGCAAGCTGGAACCTTGGAGAGGCTCTTATGCAATGAACTGGGAGTGGCCTCCGGCCAACCACCAGTGAGGAACCGAGACCCTCAGTCCAATAGCTCACAAAAAACTGAATCCTGCCAACAACTGTGTGAGCTTGCAAGTGGATTGTCCCCCAGATAATTCCTTGAGATGACTACACCCCAGATGACATATGGATTACAGCCTGTAAGAGACCCCGAAATAGAGTACCCAGTTAAGCCATGCCTGAGTTTCTGAGCTATGAAACTCAGGTAATAAATATATGTTGTTTTAAGCTTCTAAGTTTTGTGATAAAGTTGTTAAGCAGCAATAGAAAACTGGTACAAAATGCTAACTCAAGTAGCAATGATAAATCTCTTGGAGAGCTGGAAGAGATTAACCTGATGCACAGGTTAGAAGAATTACATACGGAATAGATATGTAAACATTGTTTTAAAAAAGTGTATAGTGTTACCCAGAAATAATGAGGGATTACAAATATTTGGCTGAAGGATTTGATTTTTTGGTTCTGATATATGTATATTTATACAGTTCATTCATGTTCAATAGTAAAACATATAACCGTGTCTTCTGGACTGAGGTATTATTGACAGTAAAAGGGAATACTACTGTGTCCCTAAAGAGTACACTTTATGAATCTTTAAAGAATTTTTTATAGATGCAAAGCATGTGCCAGGTTAAAATGTTGAAGTTTTTTTTTAAGCTTGAAGAAGAACAGCCTAATGAAGGCTTTAATTGGGACCTCGAAAAAATTTAAAGAGACGTTCTCTCTTGTATTTTGATGTGTTGTTTTTACAATTTTTTCAAGTGAAAAATTCATTGCAGTATTTGAACTTACAAAGATCTTTGACACTGTAGCCAACAGCATAAAATTAAAGCAACACACATACAAAATGAAGTCCTGCTAAACCAAATCTGACTATTTTATTCTGCCTAGTCCAAAATATTGTTTTATTTTTCTTGTGAAAATAATTTATTAATGATTTTTCCTAATTTTGCATTTTATTAAAGTGATATTGACTAAGTAATGTGGTCAGGTTTCCTCATTGGCAGAACTGAAAAAGGTGAGAAAAAATTAAGAATGACTCCTTTAAGACATTAGAGACTTAACAAGGCATTAAGAATTATGGGGTCAAGATCTGGGAATGGATAGAAATAGATACAAATAGATAGAAATAGAAACAGATAGAAATGATAAGTAAGCCTAATATTTGGAGATGCTTAACTTCTAGGTTTAGGAGCATCTGTAGATTCTGTTAGAGATAAGTTGATCAAAACTTTTGATAAATTTGTAATGCCAAGGAACAGAAATTCAAGTCTATGCTGGATGAATGAGATGCCCTAGCAAAACCTTATCCTTTGAATTGAGACTTCTAAGGGGCTACACTGCAGAATAAAAGCCAAACCAGAAATAATAAATAACTATCCTGACCTTTACAGGAATTGAAACCCAAATTTGAACCATCTCAATCCCAGTAACTGTGTAGTAAGGTGATCATCCATTGCTAGTGCCCTGGACTACTGGTCTACATCAAATACAAATTCTCAGACAGTGTCACCTTTGGGTAAAACACAACATTTCAGTGAAGACTAAAACAACTAGAAAACCTGGAAAAATTACAAAATCATTTATTTAAAACCGTCAGAGAACTCCAGAAGCCACAAGTACTAAATAGAGCAAAATCTTAGCAAGGGGAAAAATTTACAGAAGAGGAGCTAAGGATCTGAAGCAATCCCTGAAGGAATTTGTTGGTCCTAGATTTGAAACATCTGAGACACCTGAGTAAACCCACATATAGGGCAGATTTCAGGGAATAAAGTGGCGAGCAGACATTTGTGGGATTCACATGGGATTGGATTGACATAATTAGAGTTTTTAGGAAGCTCTAATGCATGGCTAGTCTCTTCCCAGTGTATTCTCTGAACTCCAAAGCTGCATAGAGCCAGACACTGAAAAACTAAGACTAAAAACCAAAATGCCTAAAAATCAAGGAATTGCTCTATGTTCTTGAAAGGCTAAGAATTTTTAATATGTCAATTTTTATAAGCTGATTTAAAATGTCAATGCAATATCAACCAGAACCCTGAAGAGTATTATTGATTAAATAATAAATATAGAAATGCAAAGGACCACATTTTGAAAAGAAAATACCAAATTAGAGAACCTACACTGTAAGATATCAAAACTTAGTATCTACTATAAAGATTTATTTGAAGTATAGTTGATGTACAATAAACTACACAAATTTAATGTATACAATTTGATAAGTGTAGATACATGCATGCACTCATATAACATCATCATAAGGTAATAGACATCTCCATTAACTCTAGAAGTTTCTTTATATCTCTTTACCTTGTGTGTGTGTGTGTGTGTGTGTGTGAGAGAGAGAGAGAGAGAAAGAAAGAGAGAGATAAAGACACTCAAGATGAGACCTACTCTCTTGACCTTGGGAAAAGGAAAGGTTGTTTATATTAATCACAAAAGTTTCTAAACATAAGAAGTAGGTCAAAATTAGATTAAAATGAAAATTATTCCATTTATCAGAAAATAAAGATATCATTTGAAGAATATAAAAGCAAGCACCTCCGAATGGATTAAATGATTCTAAACACATATAACTAAGAAAGTCCATATCCAGAATTCATAAAAGACTATAAATCAATAAGGAAAATAAAAATTATCAAAGTAATTGGCTAGACTCTGCAGTGAAGTCAAAGGACTCTCAACCACATTACTCATTAGGGAGATGTAATTTAAATCCACACTGAAGTATCATTGCTTCCTCAGCAGAAGGACTGAAATTAAAAAGTGAAAACAGCAAAATCTGGTGAGGATATGGAACAATGGGAAACCTAATCCACTGCTAGTGGGATTGTGAATTGGTACAACCACTTTAGAAAACTCTATCAGTATTTGCTGATGTTAAAGATATGTGTGCTTTTTGATATAGAAATTCTATTTGAAAGTTTACACTAAGCAGAACTACATCAACATAAGAGGCAAGAGACATGCATAAGAATTTTCACAACCCATAAGAACCACAAGCTCAAGCTATATATTAATGAAAATTAATTTCATGAGTATAGTATAGAGCAGAAAAACCCAGGAACAAAGTAATATAAACAGTATTACTGGATCCATAGAGGGTTCAAAAGCAGAGAAAACAAAACTTAGGAGTAGGAATAGTGGTTGCCTTTGGGGAGGAGAAATGAGTAGGAGGGAACATGGAGGGGCCTTTTGGGTAGAAATCTATTAGTCATCTATTGCTGTACAATAAATTACTCCAGAACTTAGTAGCTTGAAATAACTAATATTTATAATATCAGTTTCTATGGGTCAATAATGAGGCACAATTTAGGCACCTCTGGTTCAATATCTTTCATGAGGTTGAAATTAAGGTGTCAAGATTGCAGTCATCTCAAGCTGCTATTAGGGCTAGAGTATCTCATTCTAAATTCACTAACGTGGTTTATGGTACCTCTCAAAAATCCACTTTCAAGCTCACTCATGAGGGTCTCTTCCCAAAATGCCTCATGATATTGGAGCTGTTTTCCTCCAGTGTGAGTGATTTAAAGGAGAACAAGAGGGAAGCCACTGTCTTTTTATTATCTAATCTCAGAAGCGACATCCTATTACCTCTGCCTCATTCTATTTGCTAAAAGTAAGTCATTAAGCCCATAAAACTAGTCCTATAAAAGAGTATGACTAACAAAAGGAAAGTGTCATTGAAGTTCATCTTAGAGGTTGCCTATTATAGATGGCAATTTTAAACTTCTTGACCTTGGTAAAGATTACATAAGTGATTGGTTTATGTTATGTACTGGGCTGTGTATTTATGTTTTGTGTACTTTTCTGTATATGTCTTACAATAAAATATTTTTATTTCAGAAGAAATTTAAATTTTTTAAATAAAAAATACAATCATAGAAATTTCTTCAAGCTTCATATCCTTATGGAATGGAATCAAGATATTATACAACTCCAAAGAACTACTTTTTAACCATTCCCTTAGAATACTTTAAGAATACTTAGAAACTTAAAGTAAAGAGTTTACTTACAAAGAAGTAAACCCACCAATGTTCAAACTAGAAATTGATCAATTAAGTTGAGCTGATCTTTTCCTTGGGAAGCAACTGTTCTCAAGATGCTTATTCAAATGTTTCTTACTTACTATGCTTTTTAATTGCTTATGAACAAATTATACCTAAAGAAAAGTCTCAAATTTCAAGTTTTTCACAAATATCACTCTCAATATGAACCTATTAATAATAACTTTCCTAATGACATACTTTAAGTACAACTTTCTAAATTTCAAACTGAAAATATTTCGTTTTATAATTCATGGAAATTGCTTCTATTGATTTGAACCAGAAAAGAAGAACTATTTTGGTGACATATGAATAATGGAAGAAAACATTTTCATTAGTACTTTGAGCTTAATGTAGTGCTTTTAATTGAAATATAAACAATCCACATGACATTAATAAAAAATCAATCATTAAGTTTATACTAGTCATCCAATAACAATACACACATATAAATAGATTATTTCACAAATAAGAGAGGAGCAATTTTTTTTCAGCATAATATGGGGGTACAAATGTTAAGGTTACATACATTGCTCTTGCCTTCCCTCCCTCCTTGAGTTAGAGCTTCAAACGTGTCCATCCCCCAGACAATGCACATTGCACTTATAATGTGTATATATACCCATCCCCTCCTCCCCCCTCCCCCCTGCCCAACACCCGATAAATGTTTTTTGTTTTGTTTTTTTAACATTTTGGTTAGATTTTATAACTTTGCCTTTCCCTAGCAAGGGTTAGAGGTATGCCCTTCCCCTCTACACTGTTCACCTCATCCCTCAGATGTGAGTTTCCCCCCCCCATCTCCCAAATCTCTGGTGAACACCACCACTCTTTGAGCACCATATTGATAATGGGTCGGTACCAATTTGATGGTGAGTACATGTGGAGCCCATTTTTCTGATCTTGTGTTACCTCACTTTGGATTGAGCTTAAGCTCAATCCAGGATAATATAAGCGGTGCTAGCTCACTGTCATTTTTTAGAATTGAGTAATATTCCATTGTAAACATATACCAAATTTTAATAATCCACTCATGAATTGATGGGCACTTGGGTTGTTTCCACATCCTTGCAATTGTGCTGCCATAAACATTCGGGTGCATATGTAGCATTACTAGGCATCTACCCAAGAGAGCATAAGAGAGGAGCAACTTACATCTAAATGTACTGCTCACTCATTCCTTGATAAACTTGACAAATGGCACAGCCCAGCTAGTCACCTTGCCCTTCATAATGGGGAAGTGCACAGATGTGAACATGGCTATGAAACACTTCTGTCACATTCTCTCAAGTGGAGAATTCCAGAGAGAAATTGAGAACAGGTTACAGAGTACTAAAATATATGATGTTCTTTTAATATAATTGTTTAGTATAAGTAAAAAGGATGAAATACTAAGATTGATAAAAAGATAATGCACATTAAGCTTGATTTTTTAAAGCATTTATAATATCATGAAATCTAAATCCTCAGATTTTAAGGATAATTTCACAATAACAAAGATAACAATGTCAGTTATTGAGCTATTCTTTCTCTTAACGCCAATCTTGTCTTCATTCTGTGCTGTGATGTTGTGGTAGGGATGTTCCAAACTATATTGTTGCCTACTTCCTGATAGGTTCCACCAGTAGGGGACACAAGAGGGGGCCTGGAAAGCGGGAGCGGCAGAAAGGGCTTGCTCCTTCCTTTTTGCTTGTTGGTCCTGATATGTGGCCCTAGCAATGATCCTTCACCCTGATGGCAGCAATTGATTCCAGTGCTTACGTTCTGTGCACTCTCCCAGACCCCTCAGAGATACAAGGAGCCATGCTGCTGCCTAGGCTGTTTGAGTCTGAGCTCTGAGGGACCTGCCACTCGCCTCCTCTCTTTGTTTCCCAAGCCCAGGAGGTCTGGATTTCAGCAGATATTGCCTCTGTGTTACTTCAGTATTTCCTTTTTCCTTTTCCAGTTCTCTAATATGTGATTAATTAATTCCTTATATTGAATTTTTTGTGTTGAAATATCAAATATAGTTTCTGTTTCCCTGATTGGACCTACACTGATATAGTAGACTAAACAATAACTAATAATTATATAATTATTATAAAAATGTGTTTTGACCATGTTTGAGTCTATATTTATTGTGATTTGCTGAAAAGGAAGCCATTTTTCCTCTGCTTGTTTATTGAAAATAATTTCATTACTTTAAGAAGAAAAATATGAACTACCATTTATTAATAGATTTACGGAAATCTACATACAAGCAGTTTTTACTCTAGTTACCTATGTGACTGCCTGAAAAAAAAATCACAAATGGTTATGCTTTTATATAGTAAGAATAAAATTTATCTAATAATATTATGTATCCCTCAAAAAAGGTACATTGTCATACTATACATAATACATTATAAATAATCTATATTTGTAATATAAATAGAATGATAGAAATTACTTGCTTAATTATAGGCAAAAAGTATACTAATTTCTCTTCAGTGATGATCAATTAATAAAAATTATTCAAAAATTATATCAATATTTGTAAGTTGATCACCCTAAATACCACATTTGATTGGAGATTATTTTTTGAGAAGTACTAATAAAAGTTTGTTTATATTGCATAAATATTCATTTTTTTAAAAATCATTTTAAACGGTTGTGATGACCACTATATTGTTGTATATAAATATTAATGATGAGAGGGTTAGTGCCTGTGAAAGATGTTTGTTACAGAATTCCAGAGATGATAGTTAGTACACACAATTTTTTTTAATAGAAGGTACTTTCTCCCTACAATTTGAAACTTCCTTATGATTATTCATTGATTTTTTTGTGTGTTTTGAGAAAGAGTACAACAGCAATTTTGAAAATAAAGAATTTATTATAAAATATATGTCAAGGAATTGGCATATAGAACCAGAAATTTTAATAGAGTTTTAGTCAGCTTTAGTCAGATAATTGAAAACATTCTGATTTTTTCAATTATATATTAATAAAATTACAAATATACTGAAATATAAAACTATTTTAATATAAGTGGCAGATATGAAATGTGGAGGATGTGAGACAGTATTAAATCACTTAGTAAACTGAGAAAAAAGGTAAAACAATCATTTCATATAGTATATGGACTGAATATTTCTGTTCCTGGAAATTATAAATCTGTTGGACTTTTCCTATATTGGAAGGAGTGCTCCTGAGTGAAACCTTCTGCTT
Source organism: Cheirogaleus major (assembly GCA_963574435.1). NCBI lineage: Eukaryota > Metazoa > Chordata > Mammalia > Primates > Cheirogaleidae > Cheirogaleus > Cheirogaleus major. Next base: position 2,346 of record CAUYPO010083005.1, on the reverse strand, counting down.
TGATTGCTCACTCTATCACCGCTGCTCTCTAAATTTTCTAGTACTTTCTAATTGCCAAATTTATTATCTTTGTCTCATTTTCATCTTAGAGCAGAATTGGTAATGATTTTAATCCTATACAGTCAGTGCTCTTGCTGTCGATTGGGCCATGCAAAGATTTAAATATCTATGTAGGCACCATGATATCCTTGTCAGAATACTAATTCCATGGCTGGAGTATGGAATATGTAATGCTTGGTACCTGGGGTTGCTATTGACACTGACCCTAAAGAATTCTTGCATTAAATATCTGGTAAAGGAGTAGGATTTCATAGCTATCTGAATTAATGAAAACTACCAGATAGCCTGTGGTAACTGAGAAGTAGCCCACCAAGATATACCCCATAATATGCCAAAAATTACTCATGGACAATTTGAGTGAGCATATTAAAGATTGACATTTGGCTTTTTATCAGCCAGCCAACCTTCCCATGTCTTTCAAAAGGAAACCTGATGGCTGAGCTGAAGGTATACTAATGGCTAGGTGAACAAAATGTTATTCTTTTAATTCAAGCAATGTGCAGGTAGCAATTCACTGCTGTCACCCTCTGGAATTTGACCACAAACTGGTTTTTTTTTTTTTTAAATAACCTACTGATTTTGATCCAGGACCACAAAGAGATGTGATAGAGAAAGAATGTAGTAAAAGGTACACTGTGGTTCATTTTCCTAGACTAACAAAAGTAATATTTATATAAACAATTTTGCCTAGGATAAATGACTATTTCCATCTCTTCATCACCAGAAAAAAAATTATAGAAGCATATGAAGTAGCAGTTCATTGAAAGAAAAGGAAGGGGCTAATCCTGTGCTTGTGTTGAGATGCTGTGTGTCTGTGTATATCCAACACATGGCTACAACTGTCAGGAAGGCTCCTTGAATTAATGCTTCCCTCCCATGAAATACACACAGAACCAACAGTTTCATTATAATCATTAATACATGTGCAAAGGGTAAAGACTTGAGGCCATAGAATCAAGTTCATATTGAATTCATCACATTCTTTATATTTGCAGATAAACAGATTCATTCTTATTGCAGTTGTAATTTCTATCTTATGGTAGGAAACCATGTTTTCAATCTCAAAAGTATGAATATATAGCACATTACTGCTGCAGATTGCTTTTTCTTTGTGCAAATGAGAAGCTCCTTATGTGGACAAATCAGATTGAAGACCACAGTTGCATTGGTGGTAATGATGGTAATGAGAGGTCTATAAAGATGCTGAAAATTGATAGGAAACTAAATATTACTTGCTGAATGGTGATTTAGAGCTGGAAAGATAATCTGCAATGACTGTACTGCTCTGTCTTTCCTCCCTTAGGAAATTTTGAAAGCACAGGTTGAAAACTACTGACTTATTGCCTCATGAATTCATTTGAGGTGGCATATATTGAAATTGAAAGCACTATTACATGAGTAGCCCATTCCATGTACATGGTGATAAGGGAGCTATTACTTAATTTTGCTGAACACCTGTCAAGAATTGCTCTTGAAATCAGACTTGTGCACACTTGTGCTCTACCACAAGGAAAGAAAACTTATTCTTTATAACATGAATACCAAGTCATGCTCCAGAAACATGTACCTGTCCCCCTTTTGCATGCTGCTGTGAAAAGAACTTCAGGGCCATGTGAAAATTATGGGAATAGTTAAATTTTTTTGATAAATTACTGCTAGAATTACTCAGAGTTGATAATTGTATTGGTCAGGCTAGATTAAGCAATGCTGTGATGATCCCAAAAACCTCAGTGGATTTAAAGAACAAGGATTTATATTTTTGCCCATGTTATACATCCACAGGCAGCTGTGGCTCTTCCTTATGTTCCCTTTTCCTTCCCACTTTGGAACCCAGTGTAACATAGAAGCTCTTTTTAAGAATATATACTGTCATTCTTTGCCCACTTTTTGATAGGGTTGTTTGATTTTTCCTTGCTGATTTTCCTGAGTACTAAATAGATTCTAGTTATCAGCCCTTTGTCGGATGTGTAGCTTGTGAAGATTTTCTCCCATTCTGTGGGTTGTTTGCTCTCTTGACAGTTTCTTTGACTGTGCGGAAGCTTTTTAATTTGATCAGGTCTCATTTATTTATTTTTGTTGCTGCTGTGGTTGCTTTTGGGGTCTTCTTCATAAATTCTTTGACTAGGCCAATGTCTAAAAGGGGATTTCCAACATTTTCCTCTAGAATTCTAATAGTTTCACACCTAAGGTTCAAGTCTGTTACCCAGCGTGAGTTGATTTTTGTGAGAGGTGAAAGGTGTGGGTCCTGTTTCAGTCTTCTACATGTGGCTATCCAGTTTTCCCAGC